>BPTQ01000003.1:190232867-190293066 GCA_019973895.1 Chrysanthemum seticuspe
ACCTTTACCCCCCCTCCCCAAAAAAAGCAAAGCTGATGCTGCGACAACTGAAACATGTTCTAAAATGACTACTAATAACAGTTAGTCGTTCTAAAATGACGACTAATAACCCATCTCCGCGAGCATCCACAACACACCTTCACCCAAAACCCATGTCCATTCACGTGGTGGTAGTCTGCCAGGACCATATGCATACCAAAGGTGGGAGTTTAAACCTATTAGACTCTCATTAGCAATATGGGATCTTGAAAGTGCAGGCATTTCCTTCTTAACCTCGCCGTTCGAGAGCGAAAAAAGGAAATAAATCATGGTAATTGGGTCATGGGAGTGACAAAATGTGTTCGGGAGATGGGTCCCGTAGGGAAGGGCGACAAAAGGAAGTTAGGGGCAACGAAGTACGTAAACCAACCCCTTCCAACAAGAAACTTCCCTAAGAAAGTCAGGAAACTTACCAAAAGCTCTTCCTGTACCGCGTAGAGGGGCGTGTTTAGACAGGAAACCCCCTGAAAGGCCCATTGAAGTTGAAAGGCCTATCTAATTCCTCGGGGAATACGATGGGTTGATCAATACGTCGGGGCCACGTGGAAGCAAGCCACCGGAACTCCTTCAAGAAAATGATAAAGGCAAAAGACCCGCACCGGAAAAGCCACCGGGAAAGCCAGCAGAAAAGAATAGAAGAAACAAAACACAAACCAGTGGCAGTAAAAGTCGCGTACCACTGCTAATGTACTTGTCACTGCTAGTATGATTGTGTGGGATGAATATGTACTATTCTAGAATGTCTTCGGTAGGATGTTTTGTATTAGATAAGTATTGTAAGTATATGTATCTTGTACAGTACTTAGCGTATTTTGTAAAGGACTCCTTATCCTATTAAAGGAGGTCCTAGGTTTGAGTTCTATATAAGTTTTGGTGATATCTAGAGTCGATACACTTCAAGGTTGTAAACGACAATACTATTCAGAGTATTCGTGTATTAACAACATATCGAGGTGTTTAGTGAGAATAACTGTTCGTTAATTATTATTCTTCTTAAGGAGTACTAGGTTGTGTTCGTTTAGTCACCTTCTATAGTAGATCCTTCGCTAAAATGGGATTTAAAACAGATTTGTATGTTAATGGACGAAACAATTTTAAAGACCATCACTCATTCTAAAAACATCAACATCTTCACTTGGATTATATTTTAAAGAACATCTTCACAACGACATCAGGTTATCAGATGTGTAGAGTGACATTCGTTTGAGTAGATTATTTTGAGCTTTATACGACCTTTGTAAACATAAAAGAAATGCTACACTGCTTTTATGCTCGATTACTTAAATTAAATTACAACTGCTAGCTGTTTTTTACTACTGCTTTTGTGGGGCTGAACAGGTACAGTCGTTTACCACTGCTTGTAGTAAACTTAGGTGGTGTTTGTTTTTTAAGAGGCTCTGAATCTGAATCTGAACCGCACATCTGAATCTGAATCTGAGGCGTAAATGTCTGAATCTGACCGCATCTGAACGGGAAAAAAAACTCATGTTTGAACAGCACATTTGCTTGCTCGTACTAATTTTTTTTTGGTTTTTTTTTTTTTTTTTTTTTTTTTTTTTTTTTTTTTTTTTGTCAGCAAGAGGCAACAAGAGGCATTCAGACACCCTTCTCAAGTCTAGACCATTAAGATCTTACTGCCTCTGAATGCGTCTGAACGGGAAAAAAAAAACAAATGGTCTGAACGACCAAAATGTCTGACCGCGTCTGAACGGTTCAGATTAAGAGGCTGTTAAGAGCCTCTTAACGAAAAACAAACACCTCCTTACAACTGCTAGTTAATTTGTACTAGTGTTGAATGTTAAACCTCTATTTTTGGATGTGTGCATTGTCTCAAGTTGGTAGTTATAAGTAGGGTGTAGAATACGAAATGTACGTCTAGAAGGAGTCGTGGGTTTATAAAAGTAGTCCATATGGAAAAGAAGTTGCCCTAAGAACAAAATTAGTTTGCCAAAATTATTTTGGGTAACAACTGCTTGTTCCTGAAATAGTAAATACGTTGACATACAATGTTTGATACAGACAACCAACTACATATTACGATTACTACATGGTTATAACTTTAATTGTTATATATTATATAACCACTTAATTGATAACATTCATCGACTACGAAAAATGTAAACAGTCCAATGCTTCCGTGCCACACAGACAGCGCCCACAAACCTTCATTCCCATTTAGCATGATCCGTAATGTAAAACCCAAAAAAATCATGAACGCGTCAAATGACCAATATACCCCTAATAATATAAAACATTCGTAAAACGAAAAGGATTCGTTATATGCGTTACATGTTCATTTCACAAGTAATGAAAGATTAAACTTTATACTTAACTTATAAGTTTGTAAAACACATAAAGAATGTTACATGTACACAAAGTAAATCAAATAAATAAATTTCACAATTAAAATAGGCAAGTAAATTAATTGATGATGTGGTCTTATTTGTCTCACTCATATCCTCTTAAATTGTCTCACTCATATCCTGTATATTTACCTATGCTAAATCATTATACGCTTCATTCAAAAAACCCTAAACTTCTCCAAGAAAAGTGACGGCAAACACAAAAAGGCTCCATCTCCATTTTTCTTTTTCTGTCGACACACAAGGGAATTCAAGAAGGGTTTGTACGTGGTCTTTTAGGGCTGTTGTCGTAAGCATTGGCTCGTGGTTGCTTGATTGGTGTCGTGGGCTCAATTATACTGCTGGTCGTGACTTCTAGGGCACAAGAAGGTGCTGGGTTTGCTGGTCCTTGATCCTCGTTTTCCTTCCTCTTTTCACGTGCAATAAGGTAACGTTATCACCTCGTCTACCTGCTTGTTTTTCTAAATCTGGTCGTGGTCTATGTCTAGCCATGCGCCTGTTTTTGTACCTATGGATCAGGTTGCATAAAATGATAAAACTAACTAAGATAAATCAAGTGCTAGGCTACATAAAATCATGAAATAAGATGTATGTCGAGTGCATGAAATCTGGTCCTTAAAACTGATTTGTAATCATCTTGACATGCTCCATAAAATAATAAAACACGATTTAGTATCGATCTTGGTTTGGTCTTCTTATGTTTCGACTTAACTGAAATACTTTGACTAAACCCTTTTGTCACATGAATGCATGCTTGTCGAATGAAACCATCACATATGACAGTTACTTTTGTCAAGTGCGTTCCAGGCGTAACCTTTAGTAAGTCATATAAGGTCTTTAAAATGCATGATTTCAAACGGAATATAGGGGCTATCAAGTCGGGTTAGTGGTCGGTTTAATGAGGTATTTTCTGTCCAGAATCTGGTCTGCGACCTTGGTCACATTCGGTGTCATTTTGGTCAAACTAAAACCTGTTAAAACTTGTTTTTAGTAGGCTCTCATGTGTGATCATTAGTAGGTCGTTCAAGGTTCTTAACAGCAGGTTACAACCTGAATAAAGGTGTCTAATAGCCATGACATTAGTTGGTAATGTGTGGGGCTCGTTATGTCCAGGACCAGGTACATGTGTTGGTCGCGTTGCATGGTATCGGGGTGGGAAATGGTGTGTGTAAGGTCGACCAAAAAGGGGCTGTTGAGTTGTGATTACATGTTAGCGATTGTAGGTTGTTTACCTCGTCTTATGGATGTTGGAAATGGTCATTGTAAGCGTGCATGATGGTGTCAAATAATAGTTTTAGCATGTTCGTTGTATTTCCTTTCATGTATTGGCCTAATGGTTATGTCAAAGTGTGTTCAGGTTGTAAGCTAAAAGTTGTGTGTGTAAGTAAGTAGTGGCCTAACCAGGGGACTATATTTAAGGGTGATCGCGGGGCAATTGGGTAAGCCGTTTTACACTTTTGATGGGGCGTCGGGAAGACGAGTCTGGGGTCAATCATAATACGGGTTTACATGGCCGTAAATATTAATATTAAGAACCGCGAGCGTGCTTGAATCTAGGTCGACCATGTCCATAAAAGATGTAAAATGAAGCATGTAATTCTTATTAACGTATAAGGAATTTTGCAAGGTAAAAGAAATTCTTTAAGTTGTATTGCATTATAAACCCTCATCTTTAAATGTTGTCGCATGCAAACCTTGAACTATATTGAAATGACACAATACACCCTAAACTTTGAGATATTTATCATACGAACCTTAATCTATGTAGATTTATTGAAGAAAGGGTGACGTTTTTCTTGCCTAAAGTGAACTGTATTTCTGAGCATTCAGGTGAGTTTTCATGTGCTTTTTAAATTGGGTTGCACTTTATTCGAAATAGTATCATGCAAACTTGTTTGAATGATCGTTATTTGCTACGTGTTTGGATTCTTCAATAATAAGTGAATGTTGAGAAATA
This sequence comes from Chrysanthemum seticuspe, assembly GCA_019973895.1. Classification (NCBI taxonomy): domain Eukaryota; kingdom Viridiplantae; phylum Streptophyta; class Magnoliopsida; order Asterales; family Asteraceae; genus Chrysanthemum; species Chrysanthemum seticuspe. Next base: position 190,237,227 of record BPTQ01000003.1, read on the forward strand.
TGCTATATGTACATGATGAGATATATAAATGTTGGATTATAAATCGTGAACCATATAAATGTTGAATTGTGAATTGTGGAAATAAAGAAGTTGGAACCGTTGAACCGAACGGAAATAAAGAAAATTGGAACCGTTGAACCGAACGGAAATAGAGAAAGTTGGAACCGTTGAACCGAACGGAAAATAATAAATAGTAGGTTTATATGGTTTGGTAATATGTGTTGAATCGTTGATTTTGGTTGACTGTTGATAAGTATTGAGAATATGTGATCACTGAATAGTAATTAAATGATATTTGAGCAAATTGCATGATTGTTTTACAAATTTGATGTTATTGGAAAAGTGTTTGATATCATAAGAATTGTTTTATACGTGAAAACCATGAATTCTCACTAGGCCTTTGGCTGACCCAAAACTCTTTTAAAAATTGTGCAACCCAGATGAGCTGCTTAGGAATCAGGAGATTATTTGAGATTGACTATGAGTAGAAGCTTCCGCTGATATAAGGTAAATTTGAGGTTTTTAATGCTCCGAAAAGGCGGGGTGTTACACGTTACTTCAGCCGAACAAACCTGTTGAAAATGGCATTGATATATTATTAACCAATTCAAGTGATAATGTTTAAAAGGAACATGAATAGAATGGTAAGTTATAAATAAAACATACTATAGACAGCACAGTCTGTATGATTTAACAAAAGAAGAGATTCTTTGTATGGGGCGATGTAGAAAGATCCCGTATCTCCTAAAATTCCCATGCTGACAAATAATTCAAGTTCTTTGTTGTACAGGAATAGCGAGTGACCCAAATGGTTGCCAGTGTATGCTTCCACTATTGGAGCCTGATCCTTTGTAAACCCAAGCAAACGAACAGATAATAGGGTGGGGATGGCAAAGAGGCTTCTACATGATCTTATGGCAAAACCATTCATGTCCAACACCCATCCACAAAACAATGGCATATCTTCATCAATGATCATACTAGAAATCACTAGAGAGGTTCCAAGATCAAAAACATAGAATGGAACTGGGAGTTCATTTTTTAAAATCTGCGGAATAGCCACAATTGTCATCTTTAAAACGTGTACTTATGCAGCTATCGTTTTTCAAAATGTTTCAAGGTTTACCAAAGTAAAGGTAACCTGTTTAGGATGAAACAATAGCTTTATGGTTACAATTTAAAAATAAATCACAAACTAAAATGTGTTATAACATTTTTGTTATCTAAATTACGGGTAACTTTTATATTACTTGTATACAGAAGAAAAACCAGCATTTCATAACAATAAAACAACAACATTAATTTTAGGTACTTTTGAAATGAATAAGTAATAGCACAACAATATAGAATCAAAAGCTTTTAATAACCTCTTTTTGTAAAGAAATATGTTATCAAAGCTAGACATTCATACATTAGTACAAACTACTGAGAATTCTAACCTTGAAAGCCCAAGCGAACTCGTATAGATTGTATGTGGCACTGAACTTTGGGTTTTTTTTCAATTTTAACAAATGATCTTTTCTGTGAATATGAACAATATTGACAGTCCTTTGATAAAATTTATGCCACATATATTCACCCCAAGGAAATACATTCCAGGCTTCAAAATCATCAACCAAGGACAATAAGTGATTATGGATGCAATTCCTATCTTCTTTTCCCATAAACACCAGCTCTGCAGCTACCAGCAGATACACCCTAACAGCATCCTCATCAGAAAAAGATAACCACCTTTTCCCATCATTTTTTCCGTCATTAACAAGTTCCAAAAGATCAATTGCATGTACATTTGTTATACCATTACTCTTTTTTTTTTCAGGAAATACACGATCAAAAAATGCGCTAGATCGTTTAATAGGTTTTGAAACTTTGCCAAATCGAAACCCTTTTATCAGACAAAATTCTTTCCGGCCAAACCTTAACGAATGATCCCCAATTTGGAATTTTAGTGGAGGGGAATCAGAGATGTTAGAAACATATACATGGTGTTGTAAAACATAATGCATCAGAAGGCAGTCATTCTCGCACGACTTTATATCCAACCATGGACCAAATACTGTTTGCCTGAAAAACCTTTCGCGGTTTTCATTCTTTGACAAACAAAGTTTAATATCTGGCAGCAACTTCAATGTAGAACGAACCGCGATTTTACAATTGTACAACTTTAATTTTGTCATAAGGAATTATAGAGTAACATTAATTAGGGTTTAGAGGGTTTTGTGAATAAGATGTGGTTGGTGAGTGTGTGCGCGTGATGTAGAAGAAGACGTTTAATTGTAGAAGTTGTTATAAATCGTACAAGAAGATGTTTGATTGTGTGTGTACGCGCGTGATGTTCTGTGCGTTATTAATACTCCAGCGTAAAATGACAATATTATCCTCGTGTATAAATACAAGTTGCCCAATATTATATAGTTGCATGAAAATACAATTTGGTTGCCCAAAAAACAATACCTTACAATACATGACATATACTCTCAAAATACGTACTTCGGTCATACCTTTGTCGGACACATGGCACCCCATGGTTGGATACCAGGAAATCGCTGGGCAACTGGTCCATTTTCATTCGGCAAAAGTGCGTGGTCCGAATAGTGATAAGCCTCAGGGCGCACAGTCTATTTGACTAATTTTCCCAATGAAAAATCATGGTGCGGTGCTTCTGTTGGATCATGGTTCTATCATTAGGTGATACCAGCTTTTGGTGAATTCGTTACTCTGCAGGGACTGATACTTGATGTTATGGAACATTGTACTACAAAGACTTTGCAAGCCTCTTTAGTGATGGTTTGTCAAGCCTCTTTAGTGATGTTTTTCAGGACACTACTGTCAGTCGAGCATGAATATTAAAGAATTTTTTTTCTTTGAAATCATTGCTGAAGAATATTGGTAAAAATGACAACTTTTTAGTCACACAGTTTGTCTAAAAATGTTATAAGTTTTTATTGATAGTCCGTGTCAAATATGATTGAAAATTTATTGCTTTTACACTGATCTCATTTTTATTTAGTTTGGGTGCTAATAATTGATGTTCTTGCAGAAAGCTGTTATAGCACCTAATAAGGAGGAGCTGATCTGCGCATTCAAGGATGTCGATAAGACTTTCCGTCAAACACTCTAGGTAAGGCATTTATGTATTTGATTAGTGAATGTCATTGTCTTATAGTTTTTCGGTATATGTTGCTCTTATCTGTTTTTTTACTTTTGTTTCGTTGAAGCTACTTTGGTATTCCACACTCGAAACAAGTTTTTCGGTTAATAAATTATACATTGGTATTCTTTCATTTATGCTTCAAGCTATTCTTTCTAGATAATAAATTATACATTGGTAAGGGGATAACGACACTAGAACCTGATGACTTAGCTTCCTTCGTTAACCATCACAACACCAATAATATAGATCTTGGTACTTTGATAGGGTATTACAACACCATAACCTGATGGCTTAGCCTTTTCAATTTTTTGTTTATTTGTGGATCATGTATGTGTCAGAATCTAACGTTTTCATTTATTCTGGCTTTTTCTTTTAGATGTCTCTAGAGTTATGTGTGAGCTTGAACTTATGATACAGAGAGTGAAAGTGACAACAACCCCTGATGGCCATGTCATGCAATGGGACTACAAGAAGGTCAAAAGTGTGTTGCTAGTAGTTTTCGTGGGCATCTGCAACTTGCTGCAATGGAGTCGGACACACCAATGGTTTTCTTGATCAGTAAGCTTTATATTTCAACCTTCGCTAACCAACATGTGATGATTTGGCTCAAACATGCGATTACAAAACATAGGTCATGGTTTCTGATGCAATATCCCAGTGGTCCATTTCAGTTGTATTATTACAGTAGGTAACGTGGGTGATTAGGGGTGAATTAAGCATAGGTCAAAACAGGTCCAAGCCTAATCAAGTTTACAAGAAGTTTGGCATGGCTGTATTACATTTTGAACAATATGACAGGTTGCACAAATGCGGAGGAGTGCTGAATGATAGGGAAGCAAGTACAGATGGAATAACCATGGAATAAAGATGTAATTCACTTGCAAAACTTTCAAGATGTTTCAATCCAAAGTAGCAAGCTTTCTTGTGGTATTTGAAATTTTGAAATAAAAATTTCAATTTATTTTTGTTACATGAGAGGTCCAAATCTTTATATAACTACGATTGTCTTCTTTCAACAGGAGATGATTGTATTTCGATACAAACTGGATGCTTAGGAGTAAAAACGGGAGCCTTGGGAAAGATAGTACACTAGCTTGTGTTTCGAATATAACTGCTCGTGATACAAATATTCATGGCACAATGACTTGAGTTAGAATAAAGACATGACAGGTAAATAAGTCGATCTTCATCTTTAATACAAGCAAAGTGACAATTGGCAAATCTACGGGTCTAACGAGTTTGGTTATTGGAAATAAGTTCTTAGAAAAATGCCTAAATCATACCCATTTAACCCGTTAGCATAAAATGACAGATTTTGGGATAAATTCAGTCCTATATACTTGAAATCAGATACATATTTTATGTTATTTTCATGACCATCTCATTTATTAACACAAATGGCAGCAGTAATGAGATCGTTCTCAAAATACAACCATCAGGCGAAATAAATGAACAAAGTTCACCCGGGCTTCAACTAAGAGGTAAGCGGTTTACATATATTTCTTAGTATATGCGTTTCTTCAGAAAATTTATGTTCTTTTTTCCATTTCTGCAGTTCTTCCCAACTTTGCTCAAGTATATGGTTGTATTGGTAGTGTTTTTTATCCAAATACCAGTAGCTACTAACAGAAAGTGAAGAAGACATAACTGATTCATGTTCAGGTGATCAACAAATTTGTTGACGATGAAAAATATAGGATATTTTGCAGTTCTAAAGCTGTATTTGACATGTTCATATGGTTTTATAGTAACAAGCTGCTAAAGAAGCTGCAACATTACGTAAGCTTTATACTGGGACTCCAGAGGAAATAGAAGCAAAGCTACTTGCTGCAAAAATGGCTCGACCTGTTTCATCTAAAAGACACCTACCTGTAGAAAAGAGGAATATGTAAGTACATACAGGGACTCTAGAGGAAATATGTAAGTATATTCTGTTGGAAATGTATATATTTATAAATACGTGAATGTCCGGATTCGAACTCGTGACCACAGGATTGCACACATTACGAATGAGAATTAAAGTTAATAATTAATGTTAATTGATTACGATTAGTTATTATACAAAACTCGACTAACGATCGTTAAGTATTAACGGAAAATAACTAACGACCGTTAAATGTAAAGAGAAGGACTTGTAATGTAAAATCTTAAAATGGAAAAGATATGGGTATCTCTTTTGGGGCATAGTATGGCCGGTGATTCGTTCCCAGACGGTCAAGTTTTCTCACACAAGCTAGCCACTTGTGAATGGCTAACCGTAAGAAACTTAAAACAGTCCGGAAACAAATGCAATGAAGATCAGGAGAGTATAGTGTTTCCCCGGGTCGTTATGTCCCAACGAGCTGTGCGATGAATCACCAAACGAATAGTGATCGAGAAGATTTGAACGGAAAAGAGGTTGATTTATTATAACTACAGAAAATGTTTATAAACTACAAGGGCTTAAATGCAAATTAAAGAAGATTAAAAAGATAAAAAATATTAAATAAACGCTATCACTATTTTCAAAATGATGTTTTTGATTTTTCTTTTTATAAAACTTAATTTAAAACTACGTTACGTACAAAAGAAAATGTAAAACTTAAACAATAATAATCCTAAAAATATAAAAATGAAATTTTTACAATCCTAATGATAAAAGAAAATTTTTAGAAAAAGAAAATTATTTTTATAACTATTAAATTAATTATTATTAATTAAAAACTATTTTTAACTATTAAATAATAGCCTAAAATACAAGAAAATATGAAATAAAGCTTGAAAAATAAAATTATGACTTAGAAAAATCTAAAATAACTAAAGAGAATTTTCAAAACTATTTTTGTATTTTTCTGATTATTTTTCTATTTTCTATGAATTAAAAACTATTTAAAACTAATTAAATTGCTAGAAAATACAAATTTAATTAAGAAAAATCTGGAAAAATATTTTTTTTTGACTTTTTATATTTATCTTAACCTAGGAAAAATGAAAAATTATTTTTTTGAAACTTTTCTGAATTAATTGTATTAAATGTTAATTAAAAAGGCCTAAAAACTGATTTAAATCAAGAAAATTACCAAACAGACTTAGAAAAATCTGAAAAATTCAAGAAAAGTCTAAAATAATATTAAGAATCTAGGAAAAATATAAAAACAGGGGGTTGTGTGCAAGAATATGGAACTGCAAATGCAAGTGCTTATAAATAAGCACTTTGAATAAGCCAAAGGCTACAAATAAGCACCCAACTGAAACAGAAGCTACAATAAGCTATAAATACCCAAATGCAACTAATGACAACTGTCCTAAACTACTTAAGTTCAATCTACACAGGTTTGGTGATCTGAGCTAAAGTACCAAAATCAGTTTTTGACTACTACTTTTAAGCCCAAGATTAAGCTACTTAATAAGCTGACCCTCAAAACCAAAAGTTGGATCCTACACTAGACCTGGGTGGCTACTTATAAACCAAAGACTAGACCTAGATGAGCTCTTATGAGCTCTGTGCAAGCCTTGCACAAAACCTGTGCACACTCAGTTAATACTGAGTGTGTACAGGGCACTTAAGCCCATTTTGACAAGCAGTTTTAGAGCTTATAAAAATTTGACAAAATTCTACAAAAATGATAATAAGACAATACACCAACTGAAGTTTTTAAAATCCCAAGTTTCACTGAATTTGACCTAGAAATGAATCAATGATAAATCTCTCTAAGTTGGGTGAAAACTAGTTTTGCAAGTTTTGACTTTTTAACAGTTTTGTTGTGTTGACTTTTGTGAACTTTGCAATCAATTTGTGGATTGAATGTGATGTTAAATAATGAAATAATACTACTGCAAGCTATATCTATCAATTCTAAACACAAATCAAGTCTTTGCTTTTCCAAAATCCAACAGATAAGCTAATTAGGACAGATTAAGTATGATTTTGACTTTGAGCCTTTGCAGGTGCAATATTAGGACAGATATGAGTATAATTGAGACAAACAAGCCTAGAACAACAAGTATCAATCATTGACTATACCTAAATCACAGATATTGCAGCAAATCCAAACACAACTTTAAACTACTGATGCAAATAAAATAAGATAACCATTTAACTAGTTATTGCAGACACTAAAACTGACTCTAACCAACCTAATTAACACTTAATCAACAAATAAAAACAGTCTAAACTACAAGTACAGATTATGCAATCTATCTTGAAAATTACTTACAATTGGTCCTTAGCCACAATGGCTTGAGATCAGTCAACCAATGAACCACTAGCCTATTTCTATCAACCCAATAACTCTGAATCAACCCAATTCCAGCACTGCATCAACCCATATCCAATTCCATCACCAAATGAACCCAGTTTGACTTTCGTTGACCAGAATCCAAAATTACTTGAAATTGATATTTAAGCTTACAAAAAGCTATAATAAGCTTATATAAGCTTGTTTTTACTTGGAAAGAAGCTATTTGAAGCTTGAATGTAGGGAATTGAAACTGAAATTTTTAACAGTAAGCTTGAAACTTGAAATCTTAACACAAACTTGAATTGATACTTGGAAATAGTTTATAATGATAAAATAACCTTAGTTTGATACATAGAAACAAAATGTTACAGCTTTTACACTTAACTAAAACCTTAATATTAAAAACGACATAAGTGAAATTTAAAAACTAAAAATCTACTTCTTTGTTGCTTCTCTTTCATCTCTTTTTATATGCAAAAGTGCTTCCACATGTTCTCTGAGCAAGTCCCACCTTCTTTCTTGGCCATTGGATGACTTGGGAAGATTATAGCCATTTGATCACTTTTGGCGGGAAATGGTTTTTAACAGCTGGGGAGTTTGAGTGCTAGTTTGAAGAAGCTTTTAATGCATTTTGGCTAGTTGGGTGAGGTGGAAGGATAAGGGGAGTGGAAAATGAGTTGGAGTGATGGGAGGTGAAGTGTTGCAGAGAAGCAGTTGAAGGAAGAGAGAAAATGGCGCGGGGTGTTTGTTTGACTTAATGGTTGACCGGGTTTAATATTAAAAGGGAAGGGGTCCAAAAGGTAGGGGGGTCACATGGTTAAAATGGCAGGGGGTCCAAAGTAGTTATGACAAGGGTCCAAGGGTTTTAATACAAGGGCTTGTTGTGTAATTTCTGAAAATCAAGGGATCAAGGCTGCCATATTTGCAAAGTTGTTCCAAGGGACCAAAAGTGACAAGCTCCAATAGTACAAGGACCAAACTTGACATTTTCAAATTTCCAAGGACCATTGTTGCCAAATTTGAAACTTGGAGGACCAAACTTGTAATTTCTCAAAACTTTTGATATTTTTCACCAAAGGACTAATTTTGACAACTTATGATTTAAAAAGGACCTTTGGTGATTTTTCTTTTGAAATTAAGTGCTCAGGGACTATTTCTGACAACTTTTGAAACTTGGGGGACTGAAACTGCCAATTATGCAAACTTAGCTCATTTTTCATCTGATTTTAAACATTTTGCATCTGAAACATATAAAATGCAATTTTGGAATATTTTCAGTATTTTGATGCATTCCTGAGCATTTTTAAACGTTTTGCAGTTCAGATTTAACCAAAAATGATGAGTATTTACACACTCATCAATCCCCCACACTAAACTATTGCTAGTCCCTAGCAATATTTTGAGAAAAACTTAATGGATTTGAATCTCTTTACCAAAAGCCATTACTTGTGGAGTAGCCAAATGTTTCAGTTCAAGTAAGAACTATGGTACACTGATAACCATGTGATTTTGAGCAAACCACCAGCTTCCAACGGATTTGATTTGTCTTTACCAGAAGCCGTTTGCTTCTGGACTAGCCAACTCTTAGATAAAATATCTTTGGTGAGTCGATTACCAATTATGGTTTTCCAACTGCCTTTACCACAAGCCATAAACTTGCGGGCTAGCCAACTCTTCACTAGTTAAAGATATGGTGAGCTGAATACCATACAATTTTGGGCAAATTGCAAGCCGTCAACGGATTTGAGATATCTTTACCAAGAGCCGTTTGCTCCTGGATTAGCCAATTCTTTTGTTTATTAGACATGGCGGACTGATAACCATAAGCTGAGTAAGTGCAAAACACTTACTCCAAAAAAAAGTTTTGGCAAAAAACGGAGGAATTAGGCGGTATAATTACATGATAAAATTCGTGAGAATTCCCCCCCCCCCCACACTTAGAAATGAATATTGCCCTCAATATTCAAAGTACCGGCAGTTATGCCGAAACAAAGAACGTGAAAGGAAAATACTACGGCCATTATTTTGAAAGATTTTTTATTTTATTATTATTATTATTATTATTATTATTATTATTATTTAGAAAACTTATATACAACAGCGGGGGGCAACTCCCCCACACTAGGGTGGGACACACGGGTGAAAACCCATGTAGTGTGCTACTGTTTTTGATTATCGAGTCGCTAGCTTGACTCGACCCCGAATTAATTTGTTCATGGGGAAGTAAGTGGAAGAGACAATCTCCATCGGACTTTCATTCAAGATGTTTGGACAAACATTTGAAGCACGTGAAAGTTCCACACCGATGAGATATACATAGAACCGGCTCAAAAATGATAAATGAAAATGCCGGGGTCAAAGATAGTGTCTTCATTCCCGAAGGAGTGAAGATGAAGAGAAATCACAAGATATTTGAGGAAAGGAAGAAAGATTTTGATAACAATCAGGATCCATTCTTCATCCTCAAATGTAGACATATCGGGAGGAAGGGTGAGGGTAGTATCATTAATAAGCAAACTCGTATGATAGAGTACACCTTCCTCCGAGCCAATATCATCCTCAAGATCCAAATGGAAATGATCATGTTCCGGAGGAGATATGTCATGAGAGAGTTCACCAGAGAACTCTTCATGAAAAGAATCATTCACATGAAGTGAAATTGTGAACTCTTGTTCCATTGTGGGCTCATCACTATCCTCGGTCTGAGTATCAAAGAGTGGATTCTCAGAAATTAAAGTGAATTCAGAGTCGAATTCAAATAGAGGATTGGTGAAAGTAGCTTTGAATGTTTCGGGAACAAAGTGATCAATATTCTCTATTGGACTGTTGGGATAAGAAGTGAGTGAACGATCATTATAAGGGAGACTTTCAGTCTCTCCCAGATCGGCTTCGAAATCAAAGAGACCATCGCTACTTTCTGATGAAAGTGGATTGATGTGAGTGAGTTCATCGGTGAACTCCTCAAGAAGATGATCAGCATGTGGGAGTGATGCCTCAACATACTCGATGTTTCCATAGGAAGCACAATCGTCGCTAAGATCAGAGAAAGTTTCAAAATGATCTTTTGAACACTCAAGAGGGGAAAGAGAATCACACATATGATCAGAAGTTCCCTGTGACTCTCTCGGGATTGGGACAAGGTTCTCAACACTAGACTTTATGAATTCGTCCGATTCCTTTTCAGGAACAGTGTCAAGATGCTCGTCCCCCATGTTCAGAGAGTGAGTGGGAGCTTTGGGTGTGATAGCAGTTGTTTGAGATGGAATCTCAACTGCTGGGATATCAACTGACTGAGGGAGTTGAGAAATAATATTAAAAGGATAAAAACTCTCCTCGTCATCATCATATAGAGCTGCCTTAAGAAATTGGGAACGCCTTAGAGTTGCTTGCTCTAGGACTAATAATTCTTCCCTAGATTTACGGGCCTCTCGTTCTTCGGCTAGCAATTCTCCCATGGTCTTTTCACCACTCACTTGATTCTTAAAGTTACTAATCATATCATCAAGTGTTTTCATTGCGGTTTCAAAATTTTGGGAGATTTCTTGAGACAACGGCTCAGGTGGAGTTTGAACCGTATGGTGCTGTAGAGGTTGGAAATTGTCAAACCTGTAAGAGTCATGATTGTTACAAGGAAATGGATTCCCTATTTGACAATCAGAGCTGAAGTGTGGACCTCCATAGTACTCACAACAGTAAAACTGTTGAGTCTGGACAGGTGAATTATATGGATATTGGTCATAACCAAAGTTCTGAGCATCACCGGAAAACTGTTCATAGACAAACGTGTTTCCGAATTCACACTCAAATCCTTGGTGAGGACCTCCACAAAATTCACAGCAGTTATGTTGATTATATGAAGATAAGTCGGGCTGTGGTGGGTAATTGGAAAAGTTTGAGGAGTCGTTAAATGAGTTCGGATTAGGATCATAATCAAATGAATTCCTTGAACCACAAAAGAAACAACTCCCGTTATGAATATCATTACCACATTGTACACACGTACACCAACGACAGGGTGAACCAAAAAGAGGCTCACCACAACCGACACAAGGAATAAACGATTTCATTTGAGAGTTATGAGAAGGAATCGGTTTATTCAAAGAATCAACAAAACCAACATGGTGATCCGAATGACTATCAAGTCTCGAAGAACATTTTGAAAAATCTGGAGGTGGGACAAGTGGTGTGCTCTGAGAGCTAGCAATTTCCACCACTTCCGTTATGGTCTCCGGTTCTGGTTCTTGAGAAACGTGAAGATTAGGCAAGTCATTCTTGCTAGTCACCGGTCTAAATTCTGCATGTTTGCTTTTAACCGTAAATTGTGAAAGTTTAGGATCAATTTTAGACGGCTTAGGAGCAATTGATGGGTTAGATCTTTGGATAACCGTAGGTTGGACATATTTAGCACTTCCATTATCAGAGGGAAGTACCTGGTCCTTTGTCACCCCGGTTTCTCGTTCCATTTCCTTACGCAGAATTAATGGATCATCACGAACAACACGAATTCTTGACATTTGTGATAAAGTCTGAAGTTTTTCAACTTCGTCCCAGAATTCGTCGTAGTCGAGAGATTCCATGAGAATAGAAGAAGTTAGAATCAAATAGATAGAGGGTAAAGGGATAAAGAATCAAAAAGGGTAAGAGGGTTAAGGTGAATATTTTTGGTATTTTTGAAAATCATGATGTAAAAACAAAGAATGAAAATCTTTTTGGGTTTTTGATTTTTATAATGTTTTTGGATTTTATAAGAAAATATAAATACATACAGATGGTATAAACAAGGAGTGAATATTCAAATCACTAATATGCTAAACGGAAGATAATCAGCACAGCTCCCCGGCAGCGGCGCCAAAAATTTGATTCGTTCCCAGACGGTCAAGTTTTCTCACACAAGCTAGCCACTTGTGAATGGCTAACCGTAAGAAACTTAAAACAGTCCGGAAACAAATGCAATGAAGATCAGGAGAGTATAGTGTTTCCCCGGGTCGTTATGTCCCAACGAGCTGTGCGATGAATCACCAAACGAATAGTGATCGAGAAGATTTGAACGGAAAAGAGGTTGATTTATTATAACTACAGAAAAAGTTTATAAACTACAAGGGCTTAAATGCAAATTAAAGAAGATTAAAAAGATAAAAAAATATTAAATAAACGCTATCACTATTTGCAAAATGATGTTTTTGATTTTTCTTTTTATAAAACTTAATTTAAAACTACGTTACGTACAAAAGAAAATGTAAAACTTAAACAATAATAATCCTAAAAATATAAAAATGAACTTTTTACAATCCTAATGAAAAAAAAAATTTTAGAAAAAGAAAATTATTTTTATAACTATTAAATTAATTATTATTAATTAAAAACTATTTTTAACTATTAAATAATAGCCTAAAATACAAGAAAATATGAAATAAAGCTTGAAAAATAAAATTATGACTTAGAAAAATCTAAAATAACTAAAAAGAATTTTCAAAACTATTTTTGTATTTTTCTGATTATTTTTCTATTTTCTATGAATTAAAAACTATTTAAAACTAATTAAATTGCTAAAAAATACAAATTTAATTAAGAAAAATCTGGAAAAATATTTTTTTTGACTTCTTATATTTATCTTAACCTAGGAAAAATGAAAAATTATTTTTTTGAAACTTTTCTGAATTAATTGTATTAAATGTTAATTAAAAAGGCCTAAAAACTGATTTAAATCAAGAAAATTACCAAACAGACTTAGAAAAATCTGAAAAATTCAAGAAAAGTCTAAAATAATGTTAAGAATCTAGGAAAAATATAAAAACAGGGGGTTGTGTGCAAGAATATGGAACTGCAAATGCGAGTGCTTATAAATAAGCACTTTGAATAAGCCAAAGGCTACAAATAAGCACCCAACTGAAACAGAAGCTACAATAAGCTATAAATACCCAAATGCAACTAATAACAACTGTCCTAAACTACTTAAGTTCAATCTACACAGGTTTGGTGATCTGAGCTAAAGTACCAAAATCAGTTTTTGACTACTACTTTTAAGCCCAAGATTAAGCTACTTAATAAGCTGACCCTCAAAACCAAAAGTTGGATCCTACACTAGACCTGGGTGGCTACTTATAAACCAAAGACTAGACCTAGATGAGCTCTTATGAGCTCTGTGCAAGCCTTGCACAAAACCTGTGCACACTCAGTTAATACTGAGTGTGTACAGGGCACTTAAGCCCATTTTGACAAGCAGTTTTAGAGCTTATAAAAATTTGACAAAATTCTACAAAAATGATAATAAGACAATAGACCAACTGAAGTTTTTAAAATCCCAAGTTTCACTGAATTTTACCTAGAAATGAATCAATGATAAATCTCTCTAAGTTGGGTGAAAACTGGTTTTGCAAGTTTTGACTTTTTAACAGTTTTGTTGTGTTGACTTTTGTGAACTTTGCAATCAATTTGTGGATTGAATGTGATGTTAAATAATGAAATAATACTACTGCAAGCTATATCTATCAATTCTAAACACAAATCAAGTCTTTGCTTTTCCAAAATCCAACAGATAAGCTAATTAGGACAGATTAAGTATGATTTTGACTTTGAGCCTTTGCAGGTGCAATATTAGGACATATATGAGTATAATTGAGACAAACAAGCCTAGAAAAACAAGTATCAATCACTGACTATACCTAAATCACAGATATTGCAGCAAATCCAAACACAACTTTAAACTACTGATGCAAATAAAATAAGATAACCATTTAACTAGTTATTGCAAACACTAAAACTGACTCTAACCAACCTAATTAACACTTAATCAACAAATAAAAACCAGTCTAAACTACAAGTACAGATTATGCAATCTATCTTGAAAATTACTTACAATTGGTCCTTAGCCACAATGGCTTGAGATCAGTCAACCAATGAACCACTAGCCTATTTCTATCAACCCAATAACTCTGAATCAACCCAATTCCAGCACTGCATCAACCCATATCCAATTCCATCACCAAATGAACCCAGTTTGACTTTCGTTGACCAGAATCCAAAATTACTTGAAATTGATATTTAAGCTTACAAAAAGCTATAATAAGCTTATATAAGCTTGTTTTTACTTGGAAAGAAGCTATTTGAAGCTTGAATGTAGGGAATTGAAACTGAAATTTTCAACAGTAAGCTTGAAACTTGAAATCTTAACACAAACTTGAATTGATACTTGGAAATAGTTTATAATGATAAAATAACCTTAGTTTGATACATAGAAACAAAATGTTACAGCTTTTACACTTAACTAAAACCTTAATATTAAAAACGACATAAGTGAAATTTAAAAACTAAAAATCTACTTCTTTGTTGCTTCTCTTTCATCTCTTTTTATATGCAAAAGTGCTTCCACATGTTCTCTGAGCAAGTCCCACATTCTTTCTTGGCCATTGGATGACTTGGGAAGATTATAGCCATTTGATCACTTTTGGCGGGAAATGGTTTTTAACAGCTGATAACGCTACACGCGTCGTTCGGGGTCAAGGAAACTTCCTTTTCTTCGAGCAAGTTTTATAACACCCTAGGCAGTGAACCTAATCGTTGTAGTGTAGTAATTAGGGTAAGCCACGGGTATTGATATCGTTCTCTAGGGGAATAGGAATGCTAGTGAGAAGTTACTACGCTAAGGTTGAGGTTGAGGAAGATTATTTTTTATCTTTTTATGTTTTTTAGAAAATGAAAAGGTACGAATCTCGGGTATTGGATTTGGGGGGTTGGTATTGCTACCGATTACTCTACTATTATCTAATTATTTAAGCTAAGGTTGTGATAGTCTATGTCTAATTGATGTGTACTCGTATGATAGTTTAAAGATGTGTTTACTTAGGTTTTACTACTCCTTAATTATCTCCTATTGATGGTTGATTTGTCACGTCCTTATTCCTAGTTGCGTTGTGATTCTAAGGCTATAGGGCGTGCTTATTTCCCTAACTCTTTGAAATTACCAAAGGGTCTTGTTTACAAATCCTCTAGTGATTTATAGACGCCTACTCTACGGTTGTCCTTGAATACTTTATCCTACAATTACCTAGATAATTATATTCTAAAGTTCACAAAGAAATGTCAAGCATTAAGTACACAACGAATAATCTAGCGCACTCTAGATCATTAGTCAACTAAGATAAGTATCAACCAATCAATATTCAATAATTAAGTTTCATATTCCCTAAGCAAACACACAAATAAATTAGCCGGACATGGAGAACATGCAAGCATACACACAAATAATC
Source organism: Chrysanthemum seticuspe (assembly GCA_019973895.1). NCBI lineage: Eukaryota > Viridiplantae > Streptophyta > Magnoliopsida > Asterales > Asteraceae > Chrysanthemum > Chrysanthemum seticuspe. The sequence goes on from BPTQ01000003.1 coordinate 190,252,847, forward strand.
AAAGACATAATTAAATTAATGAAGTAAATACTTATCTTGATGTATAATAGGGTTTAGAACCCTAAAATACTGCACAAGAAAGCCTTGGTTCGGTTTTAGGTTTTTACTCCAAAAGACTACACACAAAAACTGAAAAATTCGGATTCTATATATAAGATTACATCTGCGACGGCGTCACCTTATGTTTCGTGACGCCGTCGTGTCGCCGTCATTAGGGTTTCGTCTTGGCCACGTAAACCTTTCGACGGCGTCACCTTATGACTGTGACGCCGTCCCCTTCAGCTCTGACGCCGTCTTGGCTGCATCTAGGCCGTCTGAGTAACGACGGCTTACTCCTTTAGAACCTGACGTCGTCCCTTGAAAACATGCAATTTCGCTTCTGACCCGTCGCAAAATTCCTTCCCGACGGCGTCGCAGATATGCAGTGACGCCGTCGCCTTATGTTTCAGCAGCTTTGAGTGTCTCGATTCTGACTTTGGCCATTTTCTTCGTATATTCGCGCCTTTTCGTCCAAATAAGCATCATTCCAGCATTTTGCCTTCAAGAGACCTAAAAAGTGAAAAGGAACGATATTAAGCAATAACGGATACAAAAGTGATCGAATAAGGGCTTAAATGACCCCTCAAAAAGGTACCTTTTAAAACCTTATCAAATATCCATACACTTGGTATTTGCTTGTCCTCAAGCAAATGTGCTTTTAGCCAATTAATTTATAAGTTAGGGGTCATGAAGCATCCATTCAAAACGGTCCACAACACATATAAGCCCCGCAAAAGTCATAACAAGCACGGAAATTACATACTAGCACCTCACATGGGGTGTTTGGATACTCACATCTCTCTCGGGTGTATATATGAAATATAACAAATCGGAAATGGAAGATAAACACTCATTAACCGGTCCTAGTACATAGATTACCATAGGCTTGAGAATAGATCAAACCTCCATCGCTTTGGCGTAAGCACCTAGGAAAGACTATCAAATAGGTCTTTAAAGGGTTGTAACGTTAGGCTTACGGTAGGGAAATAAGGGTTTGGTGGGATAGGCTATATAGTGGTGGATAGTCAAAAATCTCTATGTTGCAAGTATACGAAGAATGGCGTTGCTAAGCCAAGACTCGACACTCTAAAACTCTAGGCAACGAAAATAAACAAACATAATTTAAAAGATAGATGTAGGATGGTAGCCCGTATGGTTTTTTTTTTTTTTTTTTTTTTTTTTTTTTTTTTTTCTATTTTTTTTTTTTTTTTTTTTTTTTTTTTTTTTTTTTTTTTTTTTTTTTTTTTTTTTTGCATACACTTTTACTCTACCATCCTCTACGGTACATCAAAATGATAGGGATTTATAGACACATCCCTACACTTGAGTTTTTATTACTCTAACACTAATTTGACCCGAATTGAAAAGATCAAAACACTTGGAGTACATTATTATGCAAACAAAGGGAATTTGAGTTTAACGTTCTCTTTCCTATGTTTCATAAACTTTAACTTTTCCCATGAATCCCAATCATCCCAAAACTGTATACAAGGGATATGACTCGACTTAGCAACTCATGCAAGCAACCAGATAATTGAACTAAGGGTTTTAGGTGATAACATAAATTTGCACTAAAAGTGAGTGCAATAAAGGGTAGGCTAAGGTGATTTGGGTGTATATTTGGGGGTGGGGTGTAAACAATGCTCTTCATTGATATTCCGGAAAAACCGAAACATCACGAGAACCGCGAAAAGGATAGGCTCTGAGGGGTTAACTAGGGGTATCGTGTACTAAAGATGAGTACAACGCAAAGGGTGTGGGGGAATTACTCAACCGATATGGAAGAAGTAATTATATTACAGGTATTAAACAAGGGTTTATCCTAATGCCTCTTATCATTTAGTTATTCCTAACTACACAAGTGTAGTCTCACTAGCGATCTTGGAATGCATCACAAAACAAGTTCTAGAATCTAATATACTACCGGTTCACACTCTAAGCATTAAAGATTAATGCTTTAATTCCTACTAATCTAAGGGTGATCCTCACATTTTGGGTGGAATTTAGGTGGTAAAGGGTTTTTGTGCTAGTCATGCAACTTCCTATCCATGAGACGCTTTTGTTAAGACTAATGGCCCACTCTTATACGTCATGAAAAAATTTTAAATTTGGCTAAAATTACCCTAACCTACATTTTCTCATGGTTTATTACACAAATACACTTGGACAAAGCAAACAGTCAAGGATAAGCATAGTTTCAAAGTTCCCGTTTATTTTCCCTCCCTACACTTAAACTGAACATTGTCCCCAATGTTCCCCGAAAGTATCAAAGTTATGATAATAGAAGGCAATTAAAAACGAAAGAAACTAATACTCCCCTGATTAGCTCGGTAGGATCCGTGAAAAGTGTTGGTTAAATCTTTTCCAAGAAGAGTTTTTGCGTGAAAGGCTCCTTCCAAACTTGTGTAACTTCTTCTTGACAAACTAAACCTGCACACTAGAAGAAAACAAACGAAACCTTCGCGTAAAATCGGCGGTAATAATATACATAAGACTCGATTTAAACTAGGATATAATGCTTGTGGAATGGATGTTTACAGAATTTGTTTTGAAAGTTAAGATCTGGAAAATTCCAAAATTTTACAAGTAGCTCAGAAAACGAGAAAAAGTAAGCTGAAGTTTTTATTCCTTCCTGACGCCGTCAGGTTGCAATCCTGACGCCGTCAGGTTATCCTGACAAAAACTGGTCTGCGATTTTCTGGAAAAAATTCTGGAAAATTTACATCTTTAGAATCTGGAAAAACTTCTGCAAAAACATCCATTATGACTCGATACAAGCATTTGACTCGAACAAACAAACATATATATCTTTTAGTTAATTATTATTCTCATGTTCACGTTTCTTATGAAAACGTGTGTAATCCTCCCTACACTTATCCTTTATGTAAAATACCTTTATATGTAATTAAGACGAGGTTAAAGACAAAATAAAGCTTTTTTTTTACAAATTTAAACATGAGAATAAACAATGAATAAAAGATATACGACACACAAATGAAAATGAAAAACAAATACACATGGGTTGCCTCCCAAGAAGCGCTTGTTTTTGTTCGAGTCACGAGCCTGACTCTACCCTTATTTAACGGATAAAGGGGTAGTTTTCCCTACACTTAAGTTTAAGTGCGGGTGATAGTAGCGACACACACCCTTAGAGTGAAAATTTGCTACGTGAGGAGAGGGTGATGGGTGATTTATATGCTCAAAGGAGTGTGCTCCATTCATTATAATCTTACCTAAGTCTATTGGTGTAGCGGGTGAATCAAATCTCCCTCCTAAAAATGGATCATCTTCTATTAAGGATCCATCTTGACCTAATAAACCCGGTTTAAACCCATAGTGTTTCTTGTTATCAACCATGAATGGGTGATATAAGTGTGTAAGGTCATGGGTTACTCCTATTTTAGCTTCCACTCTACATGGCCTAGAATTTTCCACCTTTATCAAGCAACTACCCGGACTATCTATTTTGATGGGTGGATTGGGGCCTAATTCAATTCCAAGATTCACATCTAAAGACGGAACATTGGGTAAGGTTTTTGGTTGAGGCTCCGGTTCATCAAAATTAGGAACTTCCCTAGGACTAAGAGAGAGGTCATGATAACAAGCATCTAAACCTACATTCTCTAGTGGCGTTTGGTCCAAAGGTTCTCTATCAATCGGGGCTCCTATAGTCTCTTCTACTTCTTCCGGGTAAGTTATAGGTGATGTGTATTCCTCAAGTGATGGTAGGGCTTGTGGGCTTGGAGTTTCCACCTTTTTCTCCATTATATCTAGACCTACGAAATGTTCATGTGTTTTAGTATGATCTGACCAAAATACACTCCTAAGCATCTCAAATCCTTCTTTAGCCATTTCAAATTCTTGGTCCGATTCATAAGAATTATTCTCAAAAATTTGATCATTATGTTCTATTTTCCTAAAGGATTCCTCACGCGTGTCATATGCTTTGAAATCTATCCCACGCATGCAACTAGGCAGTTCAACTATAACCATCTCACAATCTTGTTCGGGCTTAGGTTCCATGTTCTTAAAAACTAGGTCTTTTTGATCATGGTGCCTAAGATCATTCAATTGATGGTTTATGCATAGGAGGCTTTTTTGAAAAATTCTCCAGATGGTGTCACTAAAAGGAGTTGATCCTGATAATGATTGTTGAATAGAAGCCACACAAGTACAAAATGTATCAAATCCATCCAACCTTACACCCATCTCCTTTTGGATATCTCTAAGTTCACTCACAAATTCATTAGAACAATTAAAACCAAACCAATCTGCGAAATTCAACTGTTCCTCATTTGTTAATGATGCAAATGCAATTTCACTTGCCATAGCGACAAATGAAAAGGGTTTTACGAACACTAACACGAAGAAGGGGGATAGACTACAAGGAAGCTAATAATGAGAAAAAGTTTACTTGATAGGAATCAAGCAAAGAAACCTAAACGAGGTGGACTACTAACTAGCTATTCTATTCCCCGGCAGCGGCGCCAAAAACTTGATAACGCTACACGCGTCGTTCGGGGTCAAGGAAACTTCCTTTTCTTCGAGCAAGTTTTATAACACCCTAGGCAGTGAACCTAATCGTTGTAGTGTAGTAATTAGGGTAAGCCACGGGTATTGATATCGTTCTCTAGGGGAATAGGAATGCTAGTGAGAAGTTACTACGCTAAGGTTGAGGTTGAGGAAGATTATTTTTTATCTTTTTATGTTTTTTAGAAAATGAAAAGGTACGAATCTCGGGTATTGGATTTGGGGGGTTGGTATTGCTACCGATTACTCTACTATTATCTAATTATTTAAGCTAAGGTTGTGATAGTCTATGTCTAATTGATGTGTACTCGTATGATAGTTTAAAGATGTGTTTACTTAGGTTTTACTACTCCTTAATTATCTCCTATTGATGGTTGATTTGTCACGTCCTTATTCCTAGTTGCGTTGTGATTCTAAGGCTATAGGGCGTGCTTATTTCCCTAACTCTTTGAAATTACCAAAGGGTCTTGTTTACAAATCCTCTAGTGATTTATAGACGCCTAGTCTACGGTTGTCCTTGAATACTTTATCCTACAATTACCTAGATAATTATATTCTAAAGTTCACAAAGAAATGTCAAGCATTAAGTACACAACGAATAATCTAGCGCACTCTAGATCATTAGTCAACTAAGATAAGTATCAACCAATCAATATTCAATAATTAAGTTTCATATTCCCTAAGCAAACACACAAATAAATTAGCCGGACATGGAGAACATGCAAGCATACACACAAATAATCAAAGACATAATTAAATTAATGAAGTAAATACTTATCTTGATGTATAATAGGGTTTAGAACCCTAAAATACTGCACAAGAAAGCCTTGGTTCGGTTTTAGGTTTTTACTCCAAAAGACTACACACAAAAACTGAAAAATTCGGATTCTATATATAAGATTACATCTGCGACGGCGTCACCTTATGTTTCGTGACGCCGTCGTGTCGCCGTCATTAGGGTTTCGTCTTGGCCACGTAAACCTTTCGACGGCGTCACCTTATGACTGTGACGCCGTCCCCTTCAGCTCTGACGCCGTCTTGGCTGCATCTAGGCCGTCTGAGTAACGACGGCTTACTCCTTTAGAACCTGACGTCGTCCCTTGAAAACATGCAATTTCGCTTCTGACCCGTCGCAAAATTCCTTCCCGACGGCGTCGCAGATATGCAGTGACGCCGTCGCCTTATGTTTCAGCAGCTTTGAGTGTCTCGATTCTGACTTTGGCCATTTTCTTCGTATATTCGCGCCTTTTCGTCCAAATAAGCATCATTCCAGCATTTTGCCTTCAAGAGACCTAAAAAGTGAAAAGGAACGATATTAAGCAATAACGGATACAAAAGTGATCGAATAAGGGCTTAAATGACCCCTCAAAAAGGTACCTTTTAAAACCTTATCAACAGCTGGGGAGTTTGAGTGCTAGTTTGAAGAAGCTTTTAATGCATTTTGGCTAGTTGGGTGAGGTGGAAGGATAAGGGGAGTGGAAAATGAGTTGGAGTGATGGGAGGTGAAGTGTTGCAGAGAAGCAGTTGAAGGAAGAGAGAAAATGGCGCGGGGTGTTTGTTTGACTTAATGGTTGACCGGGTTTAATATTAAAAGGGAAGGGGTCCAAAAGGTAGGGGGGTCACATGGTTAAAATGGCAGGGGGTCCAAAGTAGTTATGACAAGGGTCCAAGGGTTTTAATACAAGGGCTTGTTGTGTAATTTTTGAAAATCAAGGGACCAAGGCTGCCATATTTGCAAAGTTGTTCCAAGGGACCAAAAGTGACAAGCTCTAATAGTACAAGGACCAAACTTGACATTTTCAAATTTCCAAGGACCATTTTTGCCAAATTTGAAACTTGGAGGACCAAACTTGTAATTTCTCAAAACTTTTGATATTTTTCACCAAAGGACTAATTTTGACAACTTATGATTTAAAAAGGACCTTTGGTGATTTTTCTTTTGAAATTAAGTGCTCAGGGACTATTTCTGACAACTTTTAAAACTTGGGGGACTGAAACTGCCAATTATGCAAACTTAGCTCATTTTTCTTCTGATTTTAAACATTTTGCATCTGAAACATATAAAATGCAATTTTGGAATATTTTCAGTATTTTGATGCATTCCTGAGCAATTTTAAACGTTTTGCAATTCAGATTTAACCAAAAATGATGAGTATTTACACACTCATCAGCCGGCCAAGGAGAGGGTTTCACAACCAAAACCCTAACTTGTTCCCAAAGATTTTGTACACTATATATACAAAGGCTAGGGTTAATGGTTTTCATAGCTTTTGTGCACACACATTAGCCTAAAACTTTTCTTGTCTTTCTCTTGCAAATTTCGGCCACAACATTCTTTTAGGGTGTTTGGTTTTGTTTTTCTAAAACAAAGTTTTGTAGATCTAGCAATCGCTTTATTCGTTTGTTAATTCATGTGTACAAGAACGTGGTGTAACACACTATTGTTACATCAATTGGTTTGAGTTATAAAACGGTAAGGGATAACTCGTTAAACCACTTTGTCACATCCATTGAAGAGATCTACCAATTGCAAGAGGTACGTTACGCATTCTTTCAGTTAATTAATTATTGTTATGATTCTAAGTCTTCCGCTGTGTACTCTGTGGTGTCTATATGATTTTATTGTTTTCATATATATTAATCTCAACAGTGGCATCACGAGACTTGTATAACAAGTAATTAATTACTGAAACACATAAAACTAATAAACATGATTGTGTTATTAATTGTATGCGTAGATCTAGGGTTTGCAAAACCTAAACCCTAATTTTTTTTAGGGGGGGGGGCATTTTTTGGTGCCCTAATTAGGGTTTTATAAACTCCAGTTCTAATTGGATTAGAAACCCTAGGTTGTATGCAATTTTATGTGTATAATATTGCGTAACTCTGGTTAATTGCATTAATTGTTAAGTATGATTTATATCCATGATAATTACATGCATGTTTTGTCATGGATCTGCTTTTATTGTATGTTTTACTTGGTTAAGTGATATACACTAAAATTATGATAGATCTAAAATTGGGGAAGACCTCAATCATTATTATTTAATCAATTATGTGCTATGTGGTATGTGTTTAATTTTGACTCACGCAATCGATGAATCAATGCATGTGGCTCACTTTGTACATTGCTGAAAACGGGTGAGAGTCTTAATTAAACATATACATATTGACAGATCTAAAATTGATTATTAATAAGATTTATCAAAAGGTTTGCATGTGGCTATTTGATATGCATGACTTGTTTGTTATGTATTCATTGTTTATATGTTTATTTTTTAAAATACTTGCTTGTTTGTTATGTGTAACAAGGGTATTTTTATAACAAAAATAAACTGACCTAAAAAATGGTGAATCATGTATTTTTAAGCATAGTAATCGTAATCGTTTAATTGATTGATTTTTTGCACAAAATAGTTAGAACGGCTCACCCATTAATGAAAAACTGTGTGATGGGTATAAGGAGGGTACGCATTAAATTGTGACCTTAAAGAAGAGGGTTTTAATATGCTTTGCGCTGACCTGATTCTTCGCTCGTTTGTGCGTCTTAATGGAGCTACCAAGTATTCCTATATATGTGCATAAAATCTTAAAGGTGAATTGACCTAAATTCTACGCGCCACTTTTGTGGTAATTATCCGAATAACTTGGGTCTTATGACTCATGCAGTAGTATGATATAGTGGTAATTAAGGTGATTCTTTAATTGGTTATCCAATACCTCGATTAAAGTTTTATGATGAAAAGCTTAAATCATTAGAACAAGAATATAAATGTTTTAATAAAACTTATGCTACGAAGATGAATGCATGACATCTTCGTACATATTTGATTAGACATAAAAAATATTACCCTTTAATTTAAGTTATACGCCATCCAACGAAACGGAAACACCTGAGATTACCTTTTATTTGCGTGAGAACGTGACTTAGATCGTAATCAAAGGGTAAAATGTCCACGTGTCGTGAGAACGGGCATGGACGATTTTTCAGTTTCTTAAGTTGGACAACTTAATTGAGTTAGGCGGTGAGAACTGGCAACTCAAGGCATAAGATGGGATAAAACATGTTTACATGACGATTGAAATTGGCTATTTGTAAATCCCATAAATCTAGGAATTGCAATTGAAATTGGCAATTGAGCAAAAGCTCTACCATTTTGTATAAAGTTCATTACTAGCAGATCAACTGATGTGATGAGATTATGACAATTTGGATCCTAGTTTTCAATAATAATTAATTGGTTATATGAATATGAACCTTGGGTATTTAATTGTTTATTGAAAAGGAAAATTATCAAAATACTAATTATGGTTTTTGAACTTTTTCTGTAGATGGCTCATCAACCTGAAAACACTATGAGCTTAATGAGTTCCGCTTTCAAAAATATGATTGGAAGAGACAAACTGACTGGCCCTAATTTCAATGATTGGCATCGTGCATTTAGGATCATCCTTCGTGTTGCCAAAAGACTTGAGATTTTTTCTACACCTTTGCCTAATGCTCCTCTCGATACCGCTACTGCTCTTGATCAAGAGCAGTATCGTGTTGAACATGAGAAGCACAATGATGTGGCGTGTCTTATGCTTTTGGGGATGTCTGCTCAATTGCAAAAACATTTTGAGCACTATCCGCCTATGAGCATGCTAGATGAACTCAAACGTATGTTTAAAAAGCCACCAGCAGCTGAACTGTATGAACTTATTGAAAAGGTTTATAGCTGCAAGCAGGAGGTTGGTAAATCTGTCTCCGGCCACGTCCTCGAGATGAAACATCACTTGGACCAATTGGAGAAGCTCGGCTGTGGTTACTCCCAAGATGTGTGTGTCGGCCTCATCAATCACTCCCTTAATCCGGAACGATTTGGTGATTTTGTGCGACAATATAACATGCATTGCACGGGGAAGACAGTGAATGAGTTACATGCAATGCTTGTAGAATTCGAGAAGAGATTGCCAAAGAAGGCTCCTACACCTGCTGTACTAGCAATACAAGGTGGTAGGGTGAATAAGCCAAAGCCGCAAGCAGATAAGAAAGGGAAAGGAAAAGGAAAGGGGAAACAAGTTGTCATCCCACCAGCTCCTAAGAAGAACCCTGCAAAGAAAAAGGAGAATCCTAAGAAGGATTTAGCTTGCCACCACTGTAACTCACTAGGTCACTGGAAGCGGAACTATCCAGTATATCTGAATGAGTGCCTTCAGAATAAAAATAAGATGATGTCTAGCTCATCAGGTATTTTTATGTTTGAATTATTTTCTTTTCATCATAAGCAAAATTCTTGGATTTATGATACAGGATGTGGTACTCAAATCTCTAATACATCGCAGGGACTTAGAGGAGCAAGGAAGCTGACCTGTGGAGAGAGATACTTGTACGTTGGAAATGGAAAGCGTGCAGTTGTCGAAGCCATAGGCACTTTTGATTTAGTGTTACCTTCGGGCTTAATTTTGGAACTAAATAATTGTCATTATGCACCCTCCATTGTTAGGGGTGTTATTTCAGTTTCGTTGTTAAAAGATATTGGTTTTGTGCACACTTTTACCAGTTATGGAATTTGAGTTTCTTTAAATAATGTTTTTTATTTTAATGCAATTCCTTTACTTGGTGTGTTTGAAATTGATATGGATGGTTGTGTATCCAATGAAAATAATTCGCTGTATAGTATTAGCAATAAGAAGAGCAAGTCTAACTGTGACTCTTCTTATCTTTGGCATTGTCGCCTTGCCCATATAGGCAATAAACGCATGGAAAAGCTGCAACATGATGGGCTTTTACAAATGGTCGATGATGAATCATTTGACAAATGCGAGTCTTGCATAGCTGGGAAGATGACAAGGAAACCTTTTTCACCACAAGTGGAAAGGGCTTCTGATCTACTTGGATTGATACACACTGATGTGTGTGGTCCACTTAGACATGTGTCAAAACGTGGTGCTACTTACTTCTTAACCTTTACGGATGATTTCAGTCATTATGGTTATGTTTCTTTACTTAAACATAAACATGAAGTCTTTGAAAAATTTAAGGTTTTCAAAAGTGAAGTAGAATTACAACTCGGTAAGAAGATTAAAGCTCTTCGAGCCGATGGAGGTGGTGAGTATATAAGTCAAGAGTTCACAGATTACTTAGTTGAGTGTGGAATTATCCAGTAGGTCACATCTCCTTATACTCCACAACAAAATGGTGTATCTGAAAGGAGAAATCGTACTTTACTTGACATGATACGATCATTGTTTGAACTTACAACTCTTCCTTTTACTTTTTGGGATTATGCCCTTGAAACTGCTATTCGCATTTTAAATATAGTTCTAACGAAGAAGGTTGTTAAGACTCCATATGAAATATGGACAGGAAAAGTTCCCAACTTTTCTTACTTAAAGGTCTGGGGATGTGAGGCGTTTGTTAAACGTGACTCACCAGATAAACATAAACAACTATTTTATTTCATTAAAATAATATTTGTTCATAACATCCTTTATCCAAATACTAATCACAGATCTGCATGAAACTACTAGCTAAACGAAGTCCTATCCCATCAGCATGGTCAGTAAGTTTTTCTTTTGGCAAAGGCTTCGTAAAGGGATCAGCTAGATTATCATCTGTATGAACTTTGAGTAGATTGATTTCACTTATTTCGACTTGTTCTCGAACATAGTGATATCGTCTAGGAAAATGTCTGGCGCCCTTCATGACTCCAGGCTCATTGGCAAATGTTATTGCAGCAGAGTTGTCACAATACACATTTAAATGTAATTCGATTGAGGGCATTACTCCGAGTCCCGAAATGAATTTCCTAATCCAAACAGGTTCCATCGCAGCTTCCGAAGCAACTATGTACTCAGCTTCTGTAATAGACATCGCAGTCGTTGTCTTCTTCTTGCTCTTCCAGTCAACTGCTCCTCCATTAATGACAAAGACATATCCCGTTTGAGACTTCTTATCATCTTTATCAATTTGGAAAGACGCATCGCAAAAACCTGTAACATCAAGTTCTGCATCTGGATTCCCACCATACACTAGAAACATTTCTTTAGTAGCCCTTAGATACTTAAGAATGTTCTTAACAGCATGCCAGTGTTTCACACCTGGATTCTGTTGATATCGACTGGTGATATTTTATGCAAACGCCACATCAGGCCTTGTACATCTCACAGCATACATGATAGATCATACCGCCGAAGCAAAGGAACTTTTCTCATGTGTGCCACCTCTTCAGGTGTTGACGCGCATAGTTCACTACTTAAGCCATGTTCAGCTTGCATCGGCAAATATCCCTTCTTGGAATTATGCATATTGAATCTCTTCAATATTTTATCGATGTAAGTACTTTGACTTAGTCCAATCAACCGCCTTGATCTATCTCGGTAGATCTTGATTCCCAGAATAAATGCTGCTTCCACTAAATCCTTCATAGAAAAGCACTTTCCAAGATAAGACTTTACATCTTGCAAACTTGGAATGTCTTTTCCCATGATCAATATGTCATCAACATATAAGATAAGGAAAATAACATTACTCCCACTAGCTTTGTGATATTCACATGGCCCATCAAGATTTTGAGTGAAACCAAATTTCTTGATTTCTTCATCAAACTTCTTATTCCATTGCCTTGATGCTTGCTTCAACCCATAAATGGATCTTTGAAGTTTGCATACACGCTTTGGAAATTTTAGATTCACAAACCCTTCAGGCTGCGCCATATTAATGTCCTCATCTAGGCGACCGTTTAAGAAGGCAGTTTTGACATCCATTTGCCATATCTCATAGTCATAGTACGCATCTATGGTTATAATAATCCTAATAGCTCTAATGTCTACTACAGGAGAAAATGTCTCCTCGTAGTCTATCCCAAAAGTTTGAGTAAACCCTTGAGCTACAAGATGAGCTTTATAGGTGTGTACATTGCCATCCATGTCAGTATTTATCTTATAGAGCCACTTACTTCCAACTACCTTGGCATTTGGAGGTAAGTCAACCTCTATCCAGACTTCGTTATCTCTCATGGATTTCATTTCCCCATTCATTGTGACTTGCCATTTATCCTTTTCATGACTCATCATAGCAGCCTTATAGTTAGCAGGTTCACCAAGATCCCCTAACATATTTTCCTCAACTTCTACGTTAAGACATAGATGCTCAGGTGCATGCGTAGCCCTTGCGGATCTACGAATGGGAACCACTTCAACTTTAGGTGGAACACTCAGACTTTCAGGTTCTACTTGAGGTTGGCTAGTGTTTTCAGAAGGTGATGTATCTTCTTGATCATCTTCCAGATCATAAACTCTCCCACTGAATTCATGAGATATGAGATCCCTTTCAAGGAAATCTCCATTCAGGTGGAAAGTAAAAGTAGTAACCCATAGTTTCCTTTGGGTATCCTACGAAGATACACTTAACAGATCTTTGTTGTAGCTTATCAGCTGAGTCACGTTTAACAAACGCCTCACAACCCCAGACCTTTAAGTAAGACAAGTTGGGAGCTTTCCCATACCACACTTCATAAGGAGTCTTATCAACCTTCTTAGTTGGAACCATATTCAAAATGCAAACAGCAGTTTCTAAAGCATAATCCCAAAAGGATAAGGGAGGAGTTGTAAGATTAAACATTGATCGCACCATGTCTAACAATGTACGATTTCTTTTCTCAGATACACCATTTTGTTGTGGAGTATATGGAGAAGTGAGTTGTTGAACAATTCCACACTCAGCAAGATAATCTTTAAACTCTTGGCTTAAATATTCACCACATATATCGGATCGAAGAGCTTTAATCTTCTTTCCTAGTTGCAGTTCTACTTCACTCTTGAAAACCTTAAATGTTTCAAAGACTTCATGTTTATGTTTAAGTAAATAAACATAACCATAACGACTGAAATCATCAGTAAAGGTTAAGAAGTAGCTAGCACCCTTCCTTGACACATGTCTTAGTGGTCCACATACATCAATATGTATCACACCAAGAAGATCAAAAGCCCTTTCTAAACTATTTGCAAAAGGTTTCTTGGTCATCTTCCCAGATATGCAAGATTCGCATTTATCAAATGATTCATCATTGATGTCTTGCAGAAGCCCATCGTGTTGCAGCTTTTGCATGCGTTTCTTGCCTATGTGAGCAAGTCTAAAATGCCAAAGATATGAAGAATCCAAATCACTTTTGATTCTTTTATTATTGATGCTAAAGACAGAATTATTTTTATCAATCACATTATCATGCAAATCAATTTCAAACACACCATTTACTGGAATAACATTAAAGTAAAAAATACCATTTAAAGAAACCGAAATTCCATAATCAGTAAATGTATGAATAAAACCAATATCTTTCAACAAGGAAACAGAAACGACACCCCTAACAATAGAAGGCGCGTAATGACAATCGTTTAAAGATAGTACTAAACCCGAAGGTAAAACTAAATCAAACGTGCCTATAGCTTCAACGACTGCATGTGCTCCATTACCCACGTGCATGTATTGTTGTCCATAGGCGAGCTTCCTTGCACCTCTAAGTCCCTGCAGTGTATTACAAATGTGAATACCACATCCAGTATCATATACCCAGGAATTTATTTTATGAGGAAAAGCAAATAATTCTATCATCAAAAGAGTACCTGAAGTACTAGCAACAGTGCCAGTATTTTTATACCTCTTAGTACGCAACTCATCAAGGTAGAGTGGACAGTTCCTCTTCCAGTGTCCTACCTCAGTGCAGTGATGACAAGCCTGATCCTTTTGAGGATTCTCACGCTTTTTGGGAGGGTACTTCTTGGGTTCTTGTTGATAAGCCATAACTTGTTTTCCCTTATCATCTTTACCCTTACTTTTCCCTTTCTTGTTCGCTAGCGGCTTATTAGGCTTAGAAATCATACCCTTTTGGATGGTAAGTACCGTAGGTGTAGGAGCCTTCTTGGGCAAACCTTTCTCGTAGTCAATGAGTATTGCATGTACCTCACTAACTGTCTTCCCCGTGTAATGCATATTGTAATTGCGCACGAAACCATCAAACTCCTTGTTAAGGGATCTGTTGATAAGGCCAATTTGTATGTCATTAGGGTAGACGTAATTGAGTCTCCCGAGCTGGTCCATGTAACTCATCATTTCTAGACATTGGGCGCTCACAGGTTTCCCGTCCCCTTGCTTGCAACTGTGTAGAGCATCTATCAGATCATACAGCTCTACAGTCACAGGCTTTTCAAACAGCCGAGTAAGTTCGGCGAGCATGAGGTGAGGGAAGTAATTCTCAAACTGTTTTTGCAAGTTTGGAGCCATACTCCCAAGCATAATGCATGCGACCTAATTATACATATCATACTCAGTTTGCCATGCAGCTCGTGCTTCAGCAGTAGCATCAGCTGCAGGTTCAGGAGGACAAGGCGTAGTCAAATAATCTAGTCTTTTGGCAACCATCAAGACAATTCTGAGTTGCCGATACCAATCATTGAAATTTGCGCTACCAGTCAATTTCTCTCGATCAAACATAGATTTGAACGACGAGGCTAGTGCAGTAGATTCAGCTTGAGCCATTTCTACAGAAAATAAAAGTTCAAAAGTTAGTACTTTTGATAAATAAACATTCAAGAAAATAAAATACCCTTTGGTCAATATTCATATTAACCATAGAATTTTTCTTGAATTTAGGACCCTCATTATCATAGTTTCACCACATCAGTTGATCTGCTAGTGGTGAAAGTATAGAATAGGTAATTGTTGAAAAACAATAATTGACAAACAAGTTTTCAATTCCTAGAAAATATGGAATTTACAGTTTTGCCAAAACAATTATGCAAAACGTAAGCATGTTTTATCCCATCTTATGCCTTAAGTTATAGGTCTCACTAACTAACTTAATTAAGTTGTCTAATTTAGAAACTGCAAATTATTTAAGCTGGGGTCTCACACAACATAAAGATTCACCTTGTTATTGTAATCTAGCTCAAGGTCTCACATAACTAAATTACAACTTCAAGTGTTTCATATCATTAGACGGCATAAACTTAAATTTTAAAGGGTATAATTTTTGACGTGTAATCAAAATTTATGTATAAAGAAGCATGCATACATCTCTATAACATAAAATTTTCAAAAAAACTTACTTGTATTTTAATTGCTAAGATTAAATTCTACAAAGTTTTAATCGATGCGTTGAGAAACTTACAACTTTGCACTAAGATGCTTCGTACATAGAATGGTTATACTAGGTAGCTCCAATCGAACGCACAGGGGGGCAGAGGACCAGGTAAGCGCCGAAGCATAACCTTAGACATCCTTTCAGTGTGACTGTGCGCATTTCTTTAAACCCCCTTTCTAGTTTGTTCTATTGGGTGAGCCGTTCTAACCATTTAGTACAGTCGCATCAATCGATTAAAAGTTCAAGATTTAGTACTTAGAAAAACAAATCAATTTTGCCATTATTTAGTCCATTTAATTTTCTATTCATAAAAAACCCTTTTTGCTTACTAACATGTCATACAATATAAACAAAAAAACACTTTAATAAAAATTAAACAAACTCAAATAATATAAACATATAACTAAACAATTTTAACATATGTAAAACAATTAGCCACATGCATAATTATTTCGATAAACGCTAATAAACAATTCTAGGTGTAAATAATGCATACATCAACTAGGGCTTTCAACTACTAGGTAGATGAGCCACATGCATCGACAAATCGATTGCGTAAGCCAAAGTCAATAGTATACCAAATAGCACATAACGAATTTTTATTAGATATATTGAGGTCTTCCCCAATTCAATAATTATCAAAAAATAAACATGTGTATATCACTTAACAATTAATAAACAACAATCCATAGCAAAACATGCATGTTCCACCATGGATTTCTTATAACAATTATAACCCAAGATACGCATAATACATGGCACATAACAATTATTCATTAAAACCACATAAAATATACATGCAATCCTAGGGTTTCTACAAGTTTTACAAAAGTAAAACCTAATAAAATAAATTAAGGGTAATCGACCCATAATAAAATAAATTAGGGGTTTCAAATTAAAAACCCTAGAAACCAATAAAAGCATGTAAAAATCATAAAGATTCAATTTTTATGTGTTTCGGTAATTAATTACATCATATTAACGGCTCGTGATGCCACTGTTCGGTTTTACTAATCATAACAATTATTATAAATATGTAAAAATCATCAAAGCATGCAGCGGAAGTTATAGGAATAATATATGTAAATTAATTAACCGAATAAGAATGTGCGTACCTTTTAGCAATTCAAGAAACACACATTAACAAGAACAAGTAACCAAACCCTAACCCTAACTTAGGGTTTCAAAACCTTCGACCCTTTTAAAAGTCGACAACCAAAATCCCACAAACACAATTGTATTTGTTCTTCGTTCTTGTACACACGTACTAATCTCGATTTGATGTGAAAAGCTAGGTTCTTGAATCACAATTAAAACCAAACACTTGTGTCTTGAGTTGGAAAATCGAAACCCTTGGGGATGGTTTGTAACCGATCGGCCAAACAAGAGAAGAAGGAGAGGAGAGGAAATTAGGTTTCAAATGATCCAAGGTTAGGAGAATTATGAATACAAGGGGTTTGTATTTATAGTTTCTCAAAACTTGGTGACCAAGAAAACTTACCCCTTGGGCTTGTGTGTTCCACGACCGGCCAAGGACCCAAGGAGGGGTTCTAGAATTTTCTTGTCCACTAATTTCATTTCTAGTCCTCGTAGTTTACATTTAACGACCGTTAGTCTAAACTCATTAAATATTAACTATCGTTAAGTATTTATTTCGTGACAAATAATTAATAATAACATTTATATATATATTAATTATTTAACATCAACTCTCATAAGTAATGTGTGCAATCCCGAAGTCTCAAGTTCGAATCCGGTCATACGCATATTAAATTATATCCATAAACCTTTCAAAAAGGGGATTACGGAAGTCCTCTTCAGAATCTTCAAGAGTCATGTTTTACGTGGGCAAGCTTTTCCAGTTCTGCGTGTCACTATAACGTTGATTTACAATTTCCATAGTTTTCAGTAGGGGATTACGGAAGTCCTCTTCAGAATCTTCAAGAGTCATGTTTTACGTGGGCAAGCTTTTCCAGTTCTGCGTGTCACTATAACGTCGATTTACAAATTCCATAGTTTGCAGTTACAATAGTTATGATAGTTTTGAATGTATACATATTAATTATAGTGTTGTGAGACGATAACAAATAAGAATGGTTTGTCATGTGAATCTGCTTAATTTTAAAAAGGTGCAGCTCATTTAAAAAATTCTTTTGTGTTTAGTATACTTATTTATTTATAGTTCTTCTTATGAACCTACTGTATTTGCAAATTGGTAGCCTTTAAGACCATAGGTATGCTGATGCTTTCACCTTAAGTACTTTTCAAAATGGTTATTTTGTTTAAGGGGTGTTTGTATAATTTTCTGGAATTTAGTGTCTTTACTTGGATTTGGGGTAGTTGAATCAGGATTGTTATCAAGAAACCTTCTAGCAAGTCTGTTAAGAATTGGAAAATGTTGGGAATCATCACGACTATAAATAAGAAAACAATGATGATTTAGTTACCAGTTAAAAAGAAGTTTGTATTTTTTTTTCAACCGATAAGGATATTAGCATAGTCATGAAGAGCTTTGTCTTGCGCCATGAATTGATCAGCTTGGATATGTAATGCAAAGATGAAAATGTATGAGATACATCATCTACAACAATACATTAATGTGGTCAAAATGCTAATGTACCTTACTTAGATTTCTTCAAAAGGGCATCATATAAATCATGTTAAGCTAATGGACCTTACTTAGATTTCTTGAAAAGGGCATCATAGCAAACCAATGTGGATGACTCAGTGATAAGGGCTTAGCCTCTTAGGACGAAAGTGCCAAGAGGTCTTGGGTCCGAACCATGGGGAGAAAATTAATTCCCCATTAGCCAAGGAAGTTCACCTGCGACAACTCCGGTCTATCCAAAAGGGTAGTTGCCCTGTGATTAGTCGGCTTGCAATGTCGAGTCAAAAACCCAGGTATACAAAAAAAAAATTAACTTTTGATTGTTCACGTTGGGAAACTTGAATATCAGTTGGCGGGAGAACATAAATTGGACTGTATATAAAAGAAACTTTGGGATCAATTCATAACTTAAAGAACTTTCATGCTTAAGTATAAAAATGTTGGTACTTATAAGATTAAATGGTTTAATGGGTTTGCATGCACACCTTCCTTCTTTGTCTTTCATATCTTTTGTGTTTCTTAACATGAGTTGCCTTAGAATAGCTTTCACAAACATTAGCCGTCGCTTATTGCCGTTCACATATGGCATTATCTGATAGTATGAAATAACCAAAATTTTGTAATGATGCCATCATTCATCAAATAGCAAAAATGATTAGTGTTTTTTATGAAATATAATAACCAACACGTTATAAGCAAATTCACATGATAGTCATTTTTACTATTTGTGCATATTGGTAATCATGGAATGATGTTTGAGGATAAAATTACTTTTTTTACTGCGGGTGACGACGCATATGGTGATAATGGTGCTTGAGCTTTGGCACGTAAGTGATTGACCAGATGGGTACAATAAATAATAATCGAGTATGTAGTCATGAAATTTATAAGAACTTACTTTTACTAAATGTTTTGTGTGTGCAACTATAGAAGAGTAGTTAGGAAGCTAAAGAAACACTAAAATGAAAAAAAATAATAATAATAAAATGTATATATATATATATATATATATAAAATACTATTAATAAATATTTGATACAATAAAAGCACCTATACATGTATATGATGTAATAATAACACCAATTGCTGATGCACATAATGACAACAACTCAAAAATAACAAACCATAGTTATGCATGCAACTAAACTGAATCATAAATATAAAAAACGTCATGAATGGCCAAGTTCTTAAAAAAAAACCACTAAATACAACTACTCACAAATACGTAAAACAACAAAATAAACAAGCCTATGCAACCGTTATTATTAAAAAAACAATCGTGCATAAAAAATCTTTCAATTCGTAAAGCAATACATAAACTAAACAACCAAGTTTGTGCACTCTTATTTTCAAAACAACACCCATAAATATTAGAAAATGTAAACTAAAATAAACTTGCAATTCGAAAAGCAAAACATCACAAATCATGCCCGTTTCAATTAACAAGTTAATTAAAAGAGGATGAGACCCTAAGAACATAGAAACAAATTCTAGAACATAGAAGAAAAGAACCACAAAAAGAAGAAAAGATACAATACAAAAAGAAGAAAAGATACAATACAAGGCATCCCACCTCAATTAACAAGTTAATTAAAAGAGGATGAGACCCTAAGAACATAGAAACAAATTATAGAAATATCACAATATCCTCAAGGTATAAACTAACTCATGGATTATAGACAAACTAAATGTGCAAACCAAACACTGACATAAGCCAACCAATACCCACATGGGAACAAAAAAATCTTAAATGAAGTAAAAATCACCAAAGCCAACTTGCTACCAACCAACAATCTCAACCGAGTTTTACTTTTGTTTTTAGGTATTTTGTTATTCCACACTCGAAACAAGTTACATGGATAATCTCAGTGAAGAAATGCCTGCTGATGAGAAGCCAATCAATAGCAGGTTTAAAAAAATCTAGCCTTTCTTAACTCACTAATTTGATAACTTTGTGATAATGCTACAGTTTATTCAAGTTGCCGAAGTGTTTATTTGTCATCCCAGTTGCCATTGTGGTTAATGTTCCTTTCATAACAGAAAAAACATTGTGCCCTTAGTGTCACAATGTCAGAAAATTTATCAAACCAACTACATGCCTTAGCTCCAAATTCACCTCAAGAAGTAGTAAATCTCAGGAAGAGTTCCGAGTTTGAACTTTTCACATTATGAAATTACAAGTAAGTATCTATGTTGATTTGCAGACAAGTAACTTTTCAAACAAGTAAGTGTTCTAAGCCTATTTATGAAATTACAATTTTTGAATGATTCAGTAAACATTTATTGATTTGCAGACACTAGGGAAGGACATTGAAAGTATCTATGTTGGTGATCTTGGAGTCACCATGACAAGAGATGAGGTATTCTAGGTTCTGGTGGTTGATCCGATGATGGGTGCTATAGAAGTCGACTGGAGAGACTTCTTCC
Source organism: Chrysanthemum seticuspe (assembly GCA_019973895.1). Taxonomy (NCBI): domain Eukaryota; kingdom Viridiplantae; phylum Streptophyta; class Magnoliopsida; order Asterales; family Asteraceae; genus Chrysanthemum; species Chrysanthemum seticuspe. The sequence goes on from BPTQ01000003.1 coordinate 190,273,574, forward strand.
CGTATCTCAGTTGGATCCCAAATACCAGCTTTTAGAACAAAATTGATCAAATGTATACCCGAAGAGAGGCTGTGATGAAGGCCTTGGTTCAAGAACACAAAAAATGCATAGAGTGCTCGATTTGAACTACATGCAGATGTATGCATCACAGTGATTTGGCATAACCTGATCTGAAACCGAGGGACAAAAACAAGACGATATAATTACTCAGTTTCAACTTAACTAACACGCCACGATTTATGGGACTTCACGGGCTGAGATTTTAGGCAACCTTTCAAGTAACTGTTTTCTGTTCTTCATGGATAAATCAATTAAACGTAGGAGTCAGAATTAATGTTATCAACTTTTGCGTATATCAATGGAAAATTGAAACTTATTCATGTAAACAATTAGAATATACATTAACAAAAGAAAGAAAATCATTTGTGCTTGGTTGACTGTTTTATGTAAAATATTAGGAAAATATGAAATAAAATATTAATGCAATCAATCAAAACCTATTAATCTTTCGTGGGTTGTTTTTTAAGAAAATCCTAAAAAAACTTCCACAATATTTGGATGCATGCTATAATGCTGGTGTTAGTAATTCAGTTGGACCATCCAATTTGTCAATGAGCCAGGAGCACCACCAACTCCTATAATAAACGTATTACTGACCAAGATGCCTCCATCAAAGAGGGTTGTGATGAAACGATGTTTTTATAGTCTGAGTGCATAGGCTGAGATTGTCAAGAGGAAAATGATAGATTGCATGAAGATCAAATGTGATGAGAGACAAAGCCTTTTAAGTGCCTGCTTTCCCAAACATGCCACACCATTGCAGCCGTCTAAACAAATAGTAAGCACTTCAGATCCCTTATACCCACGTCAAACCAACAGTCGCCTACAATTATTGGCTACGGATACCTTAATGAATAGACATGGATACAATTAGGTTGTAGCTTTGACTTATACTCATTATCTGTGGCTAACGGGTAACTTTTTGGCGCATGTTAAAACATGGTCAGATGGGTGGATTGAGTTGAACCAATACTTTTTTTTGTCCAAAAATTTTAAATATATATATATATATATATATATATATATATATATATATATATATATATATATATATATATATATATATATATATATATATATATATATATATATATATATATATTGGATCATTTAAAAAGTTGATCTCAAGAGAAAAGTGAGAGAAGTGATCTCAACCGTTAGATCACCCCCTCTTCCCCTCCTTTTTTTACCACTAAACTACAGGGACCTGATTGTAACTTCCTTTATTCTTTAAGGGAGTGTTTTGTAAATTTGCACATTTCATATATAATGCCTAATTTTCTCTCATTTTTTCTTTTTCTTCTTTGTGTCATTTCACGCACCATTATATTTTCTCTCATTTTATCTTATTCCTCTTTCAGTTTCAGATCTTTCAAATCTAAGATTAACGAAATCAATTTCATAAACAATCACTCGAATTGTTCAATCATACACATATATATTAGCTATCTCAGTTAGGGTCCAATCGAAATGAGTAATAACAACAACACACTTGTGAACATCAATGGAGGTTTCTTAACCAATTTTTGAGCTTCCTTTGAATACTAAGGTATCATCGCTGCACGAAGTTGATTATGTTTTTGTATTGTGAATTTCAATGTGATAAGTCTAAAGAATACTTGCATCTGATTTGAGTTTAAATGTGGTGCGTGACTGTGTTAAAAATGTTTCGGATTGTATGCGTCGACCAAGTGTTTGACGAAATAACTCACAAAGTTGTGTGTATTTTTTTGCTAAAAATGTTGTGGATTGCATTAGTATACCAAGTGTTTGACGAAATGCTTGAGCAAATTGTGTGTACTTTTTTAGATCAAGCACCTGTAAGTTTTTGTCTGACCTCCTCAGTGCCATGTACCGATGGTTATTTTCTGTCTACAGAGACCTGGCATGCATGTGCTGATGTGTGTTGTATAGAAAAAAGTGTAAGCAACATCAAAGTTTGGTCTCCGCAGTTGACCTCTAAGTGGCTTATAGATCATCATACAGAGATCCTAATGTATGGGTATACTAATGGCATATTACTACCAACTGATTATGACCATGCAACATTTGATCCAAATGAGCACCGCAGCCCTCCAACTGACGGTATATGGAGATTAGTAGATAAAATGTCATCACTCACATTAGCCGAAGTTGCATAACTCTCTTTAATAATGATGAAAAAGATGGTATGGAGCCACCAGTAATAGGCGTGATGAAAGGAGGAGCAGCTTGGTTAGCCGGTGCGTGGGCGAAAGGTCAAGGGGGTGCAAAGGAAGAAGCAAAGCCTGAAAAGTTCGTCTTTGAACTGAAATTGGACTCATTTGAGCTTCAAAGATCAAGATTATTAAGGAAGTGAGAAGCTTTACGGATCATGGGCTTAAGGAAGCAAAAAAATTAGTTGAAAAGGCGCCTATCTTGTTCAAAAAAGGAGTTACCAAAGAAGATGCTGGACAACAACCCTTTTAGTGGGCACGGGTTTTATAGCTACAATCTGCTTCTTTTCTTGATCATTTATCATATAATCCTGCATAATGTATATGTTACTTTTTGACTATTTGCAGGTGTAATAAGTTTAATATTTGAACAAATGTATATAAATAATGTAGATCATGTCTATTATATATTTGGAATGTCTTTATTTTGTTGTATTGTTTCATTTCATGTTAAAGTCTATGACTAAAGTTAAATATATATTTGACTGGTTTGTAACATTTGCACTTGTTGGCTTGTCACATCCAATTACACTTTAACGACTTACTGGTGTTACATATTCTAAGATAAGTAAGCGGTTTATTACATTGGTGCACTGCTTTCTAAATAGACTAATACATTGTCTTTCTAAACAAACTGACGCACTTAATAAACAAAACAAATGCACTAAATCATGTTTTACATAATAGTTGAAATGGATTTTACATCACTAACATGATGCCCCAAATGAATAAGTATTTTTTCATCATAATAAATATAAGAACCAGTCATAATTGAAAAAAGTATAAATAACAATGATTGACACCTATTGCATTTAAGCTTATCAAACAACTACACTACATATAAATGACATGATCATAAATTGTTGCGCGATTATCCATTCCTGCTGCTTTCTTTATGTTACTTAGTTCTCGACTTATCTCTCTAACAACCTGCAACCCTTGTTTCTTAAAAGCTTCAGAAGCAAAACCGTCAGTTTTAGCATCAGAATCTGTGCCTTCGAGTCTTATGATCTCTTGAACCACAAAGTGAATATGTTTCCCGTTTGTTCCTTTATATCTACTTCTTTCAAGAGTGTGTCAAGTTTAAAAGTTGTAGCCTCACCATGATTTGTGCCAACATTCATTCGATTACCCGTCCGTAAAACAACTTCAAAGAGTTTGAGGAAATGTCGACTGTTCTTTAGTTCCTCACTTGCGTCCTGTAAAAGTTTACACAATACGCTTTTTAATTAAGACGTGCTAGCAAAATATTAGATAACACATTATTCCAATTCAAAACATAATAGAAACAAAAATGCAATAAAGAATGATCATTAGTCGATACAAAAATCATACTAGCAGTTTCCAGAAGCATTCTCATCATCATGTCTTATTGTAGCAATCGTCCCTTCACATATTGTTAGTCACAAACAGATGCAATAAAGTGCCTCAATCGGATGCACTAAGGTACCTCAAACGATATGTGGTGAAGACATCATTCTATCATCATTTGTTAAGGCAACATCTGTTGTCAAGGCAAACTGATACTAACCTAAAAGCTTTACTATGGATTTGTAAGGCTGCTAACACGTTAAGAATAATGAAACTAACCAAAGGAAAGTATTTATTTACTACTATAAAGGATACCCCCAGCTTCTTTTTGCCAAATCTTAACCTGCAGAAACAACACTCCCTGCAACTAGACACATAGTACCAGCATCTTAGTGTTAACATACAAAATCTTACTTCACAAACGATTATCTTAATGATTCTATTGACTGATCCTCTGTGAACTTTATTTCCGAAAGGGATTTTAGACCAGCCCTATCGTATTCCTTACACCTAAAACTTATACTACCTGATCCAAGTCCAATAGCGAGCTTGCAATCTTCAATCAAACTCAAGTACGGATCCGCCTGGTACTAAATGATATGTCCCAAAGCACTAAATGTTATTAGTTCTATGCATAATATCAAATTAGATGTTCTTTTAGTTGATTAAAAAAGAAAGTTTTCAACTTGATTTAACATATTAATACCATTTTGTTATAAAGTGTATCCTTTGCACCTAGAACAAGGGGAACAATACTAAATGCTTTCCTAGAAACAATTATCATAGTAGTCGGCAATGTGTAAACAGATCTTCTCTGTAATGGTGGCAGTGGTCCTAATATAACCATACTGATATTAATCTCAACTCAACCAAGCAAGCTTGCTCATATACATGTAACAACTATCGGATTCATATATTGAATATGCATGTGTAACAACGTACCTCCATCAGCAAGAGAAATATTAAGCAATGAAAATGCCAGTTAGAAACTTTGAACTAGCGCTTCCCGGCCAGAATGCTGCACATATTCCATAAGGAGTAATTCAATAACAAGAAAACACATGAAAAGGAACAAGTGCAGCTACTTCAACGCTAAAAAAGGCTTCATCCAACAAATACCACCAAATTCCTTCAAAACTAGCAACTACCTTCTGTGCATCAAATTAAGTGTAAATGGATGCACTATATATGCAAATGGATGCACTAATATGTCCAAATAGATGCACTAAACATGAACATGGATGATCTAAATATGCAAATAGGTGCGATAACGCTTATTTTAGACTCATTCTTGACTAAACTGAAAAAGGTTTAATTTAAAACCTATAAATTCACATTAAAGAAAAGTTGAACCCAGTTAATCAAATAGGAAGTCGATAGATATACCTAAGATGATACCGCAGATCAAGTTGGTGCAAAAGTGTAAACACCACTTCTCCTAAGTCAATAGTTATACTGAGTCAAGGGCGTGCAAATGGATGCAATAATATGTAAACAGCATCTATTATGACACTGAAATTTTGGACCATGGACCAATTCTGACCCGTTTACTCAAACCAGCATGACTCACCTATTTTGAAACTTTATGATGATCATCTTTATGATGTGACAAACTTGACACTTGAGTTTTTATCTTTATTTCCCTTTAAGGCGCATTGTTGTTATTTCCAAAGTCGAATGGCATGAGGAAATCATCACCAATTTCTTCATCCATCCATCTATGAATTATCTCAACTTTTTCTGATCTTCTAGTATCATCAAATTTTTTCCGTATATTGAATTAGAACCTGCCAAATATGCTACTGCATTAAAACCGGAGTTAACCAAAAAACCATAGACTCACGCAAAAAACATAAAAAAAAAAGAAAGAATCATTTGAATTTTACAAATGGATGCACTAAACATACACGTTGATGCCTTAATATGTCCAACGATGCACTAATCATACTCATTGATTCCCTAATATGTCTAGCGATGCACAAAACATACAAATGGGTCAAACGGGCAAAAAAAATCTATTTCCCTTTTATTAAAAACTGCATTACTTTTTCGAAATAAGATAAATTTTGAAACACTAAATGACACACTAACCAAGATTGACCTGCTATATACCCACCTGTTTTGTGTCTCTGTCTGATAATAAGATAAATACCTTCCAAGACTAATTGTGTTTGAAATTTTAAGACTTGTGCTATTAACACTAACTGGTACAAAACTTTGTGAGCAGGAATAATGAGAAAAGACAAGTATTATGCTTAAATTGTTTATTCTAGTAACCAATCTATTCACATGATTAGCCAGTTTGCTGACGGACTTCATACACAACTTCATTAGTCTTTTGAATTTCTAAAAGGAGTAGATAAGTAAATATTAGTCAAACACATATTCCAAAAACGCATATGCAACAAAAGATGCTATATCAATGTTATCAACAATGCTAAACATACATAATTTAACGATCTAAAGTACTATTAGAAAATAAATATATAAACTTTTAGCCTGATATATTCATAATTCTGCTAGTTGATGCGAGTTACTTCAGAAACAAAAGGATTAAAGTAAAATTCATTTGGGGTATTCTCTTAATTCCAAAAAAAAGCAACTGGATCAAGTATGAGTTGTCGATCAGAACATATATGGATAGAACCTATAACAGGGGCTCGAAAAACAAGTAATTTCTGCATACAACGAAAATCGAGCTTACATTCAATCTTGTAAACTTGGTGATCATAATTGAATAATCACCTTATGCTTTAATGAACACATAGTAAATCATAATCTGAAATACGATGCACTAAACATACAAATGGATGCCCTATACCAACGATGCACTAAACATACAAACATATACACTGAACATACACATTGATGCCATATGTCCAACAAAGCACTAAACTGATCATCGATGCACTAAACTTACAAATAGATGCCCAAGTAATTCCAGCAATGCACTAATAATACAAATGGATGCCCTACTATAACCACCGATGCACTAAACATACAAACAGATCCCCACGTGTTTTCAACGATGCACTAAACATACAAGTAGATGCCCTACTATGACCAACGATGCATTAAACATGGAAACAGATACACTAAACAGAAAGTGATACCTTTATATGTCTAACAATGCACTAATCATAATCAATGATGCCTTGATCATACTAAATGATGGTCTAATATGTTAAACGATTCACTAAACATATTTTTGATGCAATAGTCACAAAAACAGATGCCATAACAAGTCATTTGATTCCTTATTCACACTAACCTATAGATGTTACAACTATTCTTGATGCGATAATCATACAAACAGATGATTCTCAAATCATTCTAGCAGATTCCATAACACTAATTCCTGATGCATTAATCAAACAAAAAAAATGATGAAACATGTCACACAATGCTGTAATAATCTCACAAAAGATGCTCTAATCATATAAAATGGATTCCATAATGTATTTCATCATGCTTTTAATCAAACAAATAGGTGCTCAAATCATGAATCCATTGTCCACTAATCTCACTAACAAGTATGCCCTAGTTTTTTAAACTGATGCGTTAATTCTTCTAATAGATTCAGACATTAATCTTATATATTGATGCCCTAATCTATCAAAAAACATGCTATAACATAATATATACATAGATGTTGCGACAAATATTGTTTAGGTAATAATCATACAAACATATGTCGTAACATCTTTTTCAGATGACTTAAATTAATTTAAACAATCAGATGCTATTTTATTAAACAAGCATATGCCTTAAATTGATTCATGATGCTTTTAATCTCACAAATAGATGCTCTAATCATACAAAAATAGATTATGTCCTAATTTTTAAAGTGATGCTTTAATTCTTAAAACAGGTTCCAAATTTAGGGCAATTAAGTGCCTATGATGCTTTAATCAAACAAACACATGCTTTAATCATGAATCAGTTTTTCACTAATCTTGCTAACAAGTATGCCATAATTTTTTTAACATGATGCTTTAAACCTTATAACAGATTGCAAAATAAGATACACAGATGCACTAATCTATCAAAAAGGATGCTATAACATATTATATACACACATGCCCTAAAATTTGATTTTATAATAACATATGACATTATATAACACAATGATGCTATAAATTATAGAATATATAGAAAAATACTTACTATTGCATGATCTTTTTTGTTTGATTTTTGCGTTTGTCGCCTTCGTTCGTGGACTATCTCTAGTTGTTGAACTGAAAATTATATAGAATTAAAATATATTTAAATAAAAAAACGATAAATACAAGAAATTAGGGCACTTACAATTGTTAAATTTATTTTTCGTCATATTTACGATGATCAGAATGAAGAATTAGTGCATTCACGAGTGTTTTGATCGGTTTTTGATCGGATATTACGGTTCAATTAGCGGTTTTTGATCAGATTTGATCAGAGAAGGTTTAAGAGATTGAGAGAAATAATGAAGATGGGGTGGTGGTGGTGACCGTGCAGACGGTGGTGGCGGTGGTGGTGGTGGATTGACGGTGTGGCCGGTGCAGATGGTGCAGATGGAGTCATCTCCATGTTTGTGAATGACGATCTATTGATATCCCTCTTTTGTTTATTTGTTTTAATTGTTTACCCTAAACTTTCAATGTTATCAAAATCTACCCTGTAACTTTTTTTCTCACTTTTCTCTCTAATTACACTTTTCTCTAGAACCGGACTCTATATATATATATATATATATATATATATATATATATATATATATATATATATATATATATATATATATATATATATATATATATATATATATATATATATATATATATATATAATCTGGATCAAATAAGATCAAACTTAAAGTTGTTAAAATGAGATCCAACTAAAATTTGACAAGCGACACTCTCCTTACAACAAAAATAATTGTTTTATTAACTACAACTAAAATTGTTAAAGTATTGATAAATTTCTTTTTAAAACTTACGAAACCTAGGTGATACACTTTGATTAGAAGTATAATGTGTATCAGGTTTTTGTATATGTATCAGATTTTGGAATATTTATTAGTGTAATGTGGATCAGATGTATCACTAATTCAAACTCATGTATCATTTGGTTATTAGTTGCAAAAATGTTAATTTGTATTAAAATATTATTTTTATGTGTATTATTGCTAAAATTGTTATTTATAAATGTTTTAGTGGTTTTTAGAATTGATCTTATTTTTACAACTTTAAGTTTGATCTCACGTTAACTCTTCCCTATATATATATATATATATATATATATATATATATATACTAGTGTCAAAACCCGTCCGATAGACGGGTATGACTTGTAGTTTTTATTTTTTATGATTTTGTGGATCAAATATATACTAAAAAGTAATTAAAAGTTAAATGAAAGGGTTAAGTTATATAATTGATGTTACCATAATCCATTAAACGACTAAAAGCATGTAAGTACTTTGATTTGTGGTTTTTATTTTTAGGATTTAGTAGAACAATTATATAGTAAAAAGTTATTAAAAGTTAAATTAAACGGTTAAGATGTATAATTTATGTTACAATAATCCATAATACGGCTAAAAGGATGTAGCTACTTTATAACATTTTGTTATAAACAATATTAATCATGATAATCTTTTACATTTGATAATATTATTAACATTTATTATTATTATTATTTTGTTTTTGTTGATTATGTTTATTTAGTTATTGTATAAAGGTGCTTCCAAATGTTATTTTACAAAATTTAGATGATGTTGACGAATTTGAATTATCTGTCAATGTATTTATGGTTTTGTTTGATGTTTTATTGTGATGAAAATATGTATGTATTATCGGGTTACAAGTGAAGTTTTTTTTGTTGATATCCTTTTTTTGTTAAGTGTTGATGTTTGTGTGTTTACCAGGATTAACGAAAAAAGGTTGTGGGTATATTGTTTTAATGATGATATAATCCTTACAGAGTTGGTATTCAAAACCACGGTTTTTTTAAGGATGCTCCAACTACCATTTACTTAGTTAGAGTTGTGTTTGTGTTCTTGTTCATAGTTATTAAAATGTATTGTTTAATCTTGATGTCATTAATTTCTTAGTTTACATTATAATTATATTCTAGTGTGTTACATGTTTTAATAATTAATTTGATGACGTACACGTACATACCAAACCAAAGTTGTTTGCATATATTTCTATAGCGAAAGAAGGGTGTTAAATAATTGTAGGCAGCTTCGTTATGAAAATTGTTCTTTTATTTATTTTTTATTTTTTACCATCGTTCAATTTGATTAATTAAAGGTATGTAGCCCCCTGTTCATGATTTCAAGGTATATTGATCATCTGCTTATTCATTAATGTATTTATTTATTTTGTGTGTGGTTAAGTTGTGGGTTTGTGCTTATTGATGATTTGTTTTGAGATCTTATCAAGTGTCACGTTCAAGAATACGAAGTATACGATTTCAAAAGGCATCATTAAAGTGTTAAATTCAATTAAAATATCCGTCAAGAGTAAGGTATATATTGATTAGGAAGAGTGAGCAGACTGAAGTGTTCATCAGCGAGTGTGAGACACTTATCTTTTTTACCACACCTACACCTACAGTAATTCACATATAGGGTAAGAAATTGTCTTGTTAAAAGCTGTCAAATATAGATGATGATTTAAATGGTTTCAAGAAAGAAGGAAACTCAGAGCGTGAAAATTCTGAAACAAATATAGCAGAAAAATTATTAATCTCAAACAAATTTGTTTCTACCATCCTAAGTTCGAATTTTGGCAACTCCCTTTTTAGTTTTTACATACATAAATCCGTATATGCGTGAGTGTATGCAAGAGATGATCAACTGTTTAGTGACTATATACGTGAGTGTATGCTTAGAAAGATACATCGAGAAGAATTAGAGTGTGAAACTCTATGCAGACACCATTGTAGATATTTGACTTGACATACAGCTGGATAACACAAACTTTTACTTGAAAAAATATCTCTAACAAACTTTAAGAATTATTCATTCAAGGTTTTTTTTACCTCTTTTAGACTTGAGAACCTTGGGGAGAATCCCAATGAAAATGGTATCTTTAAAAGAGGTCAGCACCAGGACCTTGACACTATACTGAACAATAACATAAAGACATTATGCATTGAAAGTCATGAGTCCAAATTGCATCTTAGGTAATATCTAAAACGGGTCAAATGGGTAACTAAACGGATACTAAAATTAAAACGGGTCAAACTAATAAATAACTTTGTTATGAGTAGAGGGTTGACAAGTTGCCCCCTTTACTTATACTTCTAAATTTATTCTCTTTAACTTATCAAGATAAATATAACGTAAAATTTAGAATTCCTAATTTGTTATAAATAAGTATTGATCTCATGCTCTTTCCTTCTCATTATCCTTCCATAGGATTCAAGTGGAATTGTAAAAAATACATCTTTTTAGCCAAAAAATTACTGTATTATGTATTACATTGTTCTTGCACATTTCTAAAAATACATATAATCACTTCCCTAAAAACCTTATTCAAAAAAGGAATAAATTATTTATAATTTCAGTCAAGATTGAAGTAGATACAGGTCATTCATGATCTCCTATCTAACTTCCTGTCACTTAACCTTCTTTCATCTGCCTTTCTCCGTCTTTGGTACGAAAACGCTGTGTACTCACTCCCAGCATTAACAGCAGTTAGAAGTGCTGCATGTGACCCAGCACTTGACATAGAGTTCTGTGAGCTTGTGGTTTTAGGGTGCCTCTTGTCCCCATTTACATTATCCCACTTGGATTTCTTATTTGGTCTCCCTTCCCGAGTGCTAGTGCCAGTATCAACAGCAACTGGAATTGGTACGATTTTTGGCGTTGGAAAAGCTACTGATTGGGTTCCGCCAGAAAGAAAGTCAATCTTTTGGTTTTCCTTTTTCTCTTGCTCTTTCCTCTCCAATTTCCTTTTCATATCTGCCTCAATCTCATCATAATAGTCATTTTTGACTTAACCATGAGGATAAAAAACATCTCTACTGAAGTAAGATCATATCTGATCAATGTCTTGATAAGTTACAGCGTATAGTAATAGGCGTCCTGCTGTCATTAGCTTCATTACTAATTCCATAACCATAGCTATTATCATCGGCTACTTTATCATCTTTGTCCATATCTGCAGCTTTACTCCCATTCACTTCACCCTGCTCCTTATTCTCCACTGTAACAGCTTTGTTTCCACTATCATCTTGTTCCATATCATTGTCGTCGTCGTCTTCGTCTCCGTACATAGAGAGAAGCGCAATGCCCTTTGATTCCTTCTTTAACACCATCACAAGACTGAAAGACCTGGTTGAGTGCGGTTGATAAGGAACAAATTAAAAGATATGAGAAAGAATCACAATCTTCGAATTCTGTAGGATTTCAAAGTAGGTATTTTCTATATCCTGCTTTTCCACTGGGATTCATATATTAGTTCTGATAATACCATACTAATACTGAAAGTAAAATTTTAATCTTGCTTATCTTTTCCTAGAAAAAAAGGATAAGAGATCACACAAACATAAGTAGGATCGTAAAAATGGTATTTAGTTAACCTTCTAGAAAAATACAAACTTGTGCCACCAAGTTCTCCCAAAACAAATTCAGCAAGGTTCGATCACTTTAGCTATGTATGACCTTATCCAGGTTGTGCTTGTCTACAACGGGTCGAATGCAAATAATCAGTTTAGTTCAAGATTATAGAAAAAAGTAACTGACCTCAGCCCCAATATCTAAGTTTGCACTGATGAATGGCCAAAGGGTTCCGTTTGCCAACCAATCCTTGGCGTTACATTGAACTGTTACTTAATAAAACCTTGATAATATTAAAAAATAATATTGTTGGTTTAATTAAACCGAGACATTAGGAACGACCTGTTGTTAAAGGTATCTTTTGTAGTTATGTATATATGAAATAAAACTTATGGTGCCTGATATATGGCTTGTAATTAAAATGACTAAATAAACATTTTTAGTGATTATTATTGAATCAATATAGTTTAGTGATTATTACTCGGCATTGCATGCTCGTGTGCCTTTAGTGGACCTAGAAAGCCAGATAGTGGTCCATACCGTCTAATAGAGGAAATTGATAAAGAACTACTGGTTCTTCAACTCGCTCTCCAGCTCACTCACCCGATCTTTGGTTCATGCCCTCTTATGCAGATTTTTGATCCTGCGAAGATGGTCACAGTATGAACTTCCAACATTCCAGCTAATTAAAATATCTTGCATGATCCTATATGGGTTTCTAAGTCACAGTAAGCACAAGCTCAGAATTACCTTCGATTCCACATATTGTCCGTGGGAAGGGGTTACGTTTCTCTTACCATTTTTAGAAAACCACACATATATCTCTCATCATCAAAACAACCATCATCTTTTTGGTCGACGATTCCTCTGTAATATACCAACATAAATCAAGAAACAGAATTGAAAAAGAACTTGGATCATTTGCAAAAATAAGTTTAATGCTTCTTATTAAAAAATTACATCTTAAAAAACCTGATTTGAGGGGCTTTCAGTTACAAAATGACTCGAACGTGAAAAAACTTTTCGGATGTACAATTGCAAATATAAGAAACAAATTGAAAAAGTAGCAATTGATACTATATGAAAGAAAACGCTGCATAAGTGGATGAACCTTTTAATGGGTAAAACTATTCAACTCCCTTCTAGTTTTCCACAAGTTTGACTCCTCTAGCAATGGTCTTGTTAAATGTTGCAACTAATCATTTTCTGATCGTACTCAAACCGTGGGTTCAATATCAATGAGCCATATCCAAACACCTAGAAAAACATGACTTGAAACTCTTCAAAAACTACAAAACTTCTTATTGATAATTAGTCAATGCTTAATATATAAAAACAATCTAAAGTCTATACCCATTATAGCTAACAAATATAGTTTGAATATTTTTAGACAACGTTTTTACCCTTTTACGATATTATTAGCAGTGGTGGAAGGTGTTAATTTAAAAGTTGGGATCAAATAAAGCGGTAAGCTTCCTGCACGTATCATACTTTGAAGACTTTCATCTACCATAGGACTATGTGACTTACTTTTTTGTAGCATGCTTGCTTAGTAGTACAACCCTTACAGCTTCATTTATTGATTTCAACAATTTGCTAACCATTTTAAAGAAATAGCCTCCAATTCACATATTTATTGACATTTGTTGCTAACTGAAGTGTGGAGATGCGTAAGTGTAGATGATAGATTTAGTAGGTATAACAAATGAAAGAAACAATTCATGTCATCAACCTACAATTCAAAGCCTCACAAAACAAATCCTAACTAATTTTCTAAAATATCTATAATACACAAAAAAAAAGACCAACATACTCTATCAATTAAATAAAAACTAAATAAAAAAGAAAAAAGGGAAAAGACATACCATGATGAAATAACCATGGTGGTTGACTGGTTTGCGTGTACCCCTGTGAGTCTATGCAAACATATACATTAAAACATCAACATATACTTTTTTAATTAGAACAAACAATATAGATATTTACCTCAAAACAAAAACATAGAATAAAAAGAAGCCCGACCAAGGATCATGACAATGATGTATATGCATTATGCAGCCAATGCTTTCATTATATAAAGTAATGTTATGGATCTAGTTATATTAGTTTTATATGGTGAGACTACTTATATTTACTGCTGTAAATTTTTTTTAGTTACTTACACGCTGTGTATCTGCTGCGTTTTCGGAATCTCTGGATTTAGGTAGTAATATGTTGCCGGTGTGCTCGAAAGTTGCAGGCCTGTGTTAAGTCAGTTGTGCGCTAAAAAGAAAGGTAGCTTAAGATTACATGCTGATTTTTCAAAAAGCTATCGTAAGTCATAAACCTTATCAACCAAATGAAACTTATATGCCAACATTTGTCAACCCTGTATTATCACGTTCAAAAGTCATGCTATATGCCAACATTTAAAAAGTGACAAGTGATTCTGATGAAAATTCCTTCTAATTCTAGAAAGGGTCCTACAATGGCATAATCTACAACACTCATCTTCTTATACTATTGTGTACGAAAGTATAGGCAACACTAGATAAACAACAGTAACTTTATTCAGATCTAAGCTGCAATAGTCAGCTTAGATTAATAGTATCCAAATGTTACAAGATTAGATTAATGTCAATGAGACAATAATCATATGAATGTAAAGACAAGACAAGATCAGTGAAATGATCTAAGAGAAGAGAAGAGAGTGATACAAAAGACTGCACACTCAAGTGTGTTGTAACCCTAGATTAAGGGACTTATTAAATAGGAGATTAAGTTACACTAAGACCCCTCTAACGGCTATAAATGACTCATCAGCAGAAATGAATAACTCTTCGGCAGAAACCAGCTTCTTGGAACTTTAAACCTTTTATTCTTTGTCCATGAATAACCCCTGTAGAATCTCTGCAATGATCATAACTTGAAAGCCATTAGGAACTGATAGAATGATATGTTTGCCACAGATTAATACTCCAAATTCTAACATTCCCCCTTAATCTGATGAGCAAACATATCAAACAATATCAATTTTTCACATAAAAATTTATGCTGGTAAACAGGGAGATGTTTAGTGAGAATGTCTGCAGTTTGGTTTGAAGAGCCAATCTTCTTAGCACTTATAACACCTCTTGCAATTTTCTCCCTGATGAAGTGAACATCAATTTCAAAGTGTTTTGATCTTTCATGAAAAACAGGGTTGACAGCAAGTTGTAAAGCAGATTTGTTGTCACAAAAAAGATTAACAGGAAGATTGATATCAACTTTTAGATCTTTTAGGATTTTTTGAATCCAAATGATTTCACAGGCAGCAGTAGACATAGATCTATACTCTGCTTCTGTGGAAGATTTTGAAAGAGTGTTTTGTTTTTTACTTTTCCATGAGATCAAACAATCATTGAAGAAAACACAATAACCTGTGACAGATTTTCTGGTTTTCTTGCATTTGGCCCAATCAGCATCACTATATCCTTCAAGATGATTTTCAGAGTTGCTAAAATTGTACCTTAGACCTATTCCTGGAGCTCCTTTTAGATATCTCAGAACATTGAGGGCACATTCCAGATGAGATTTTAAGGGAGAATGCATATATTGTGCCAGACAATGAACTGAATATGAGATGTCAGGTCTTGTATGAGTGAGATAGATAAGTTTCCCAAGTAACTTCTGATAACCAGTGATGTTGACAAGCAATGGGTCATCAGCAGTGGGAATATATGGAAGCACAGAGTTGGGTTCCATAGGAGTGGACACAGGTTTGCACCCAAGAAGACCAAATTCTTTGAGGAGTTCAAGACAATATTTTCTTTGAGAAAGACAAATGTCATTCCCAGTTTTTAAAACTTCAATGCCAAGGAAATTTTTAAATTTCCCAAGTCTTTGATATGAAATTTGGATTTTAGAAACTTTTTAAAAAGATTTATCTCATCAATGCAGTTTCCAGTAAGAACAATATCATCCACATAAACAAGCAGAGCAATAAACTTGTTATTCTCTGTTTTGGTGAACAGAGAGTGGTCATTGACAGATTGAACAAAATTATTTTCTTTTAAAACACTCACAAGTTTTTCATTCCATTTCCTGGGAGCTTGTTTTAGGCCATATACAGACTTGACAAGTTTACAAACTTTATTTTTATTGTTCTCATTACAGAACCCCTTGGGGATGGTCATATAGATATCCTCATCAAAATCTCCATACAAGAAGGCATTGTTAACATCAAGTTGAAAAAGGGGCCATTTGTTTTTTACAGCTAAGGCAATAAGACATCTAACAGTAGACATTTTCACAACAGGGGAAAAAGTTTCATCGTAGTCTATTCCTTCCCTTTGGTTATAGCCTTTAACAACTAATCTAGACTTGTATCTATCAACTTCACCATTGGCTTTATATTTGATTTTGAAAATCCATTTGTAACCAATGGGAGTTCTATTAGGAGGTAGATCAGTTATATCCCAAGCATGGTTTTCATTTAGGGCCTGAATTTCAGAATTCATAGCATCTACCCAATTACTATCAAGGATAGCTTCTTCATAACAGGTAGGTTCAATACTTTTATTAAGACTAGAAGCAAAGCAATAATTATCTTTGTTAAGATTAGAGAAATTAACAACTTTTTCAACCCCATATTTGACTTTTCCTTCAACAATAAAGTCATTTAGATTACTGGGCAACTTAGAAATTCTAGTTGACCTTCTAGCAGTAGTGGCTGGCAAGCCTCTTTCTTGTTCAGCGGAATTGGATGATGTATCAGCAGAATCAGAAGATGCATCAGCAGGATGTGATTCATGTGATATGTTGCCCTCAGGGTGTGTATTATCATCTATAGATGTTGCAACTGGTTCATCAATCCTAGTAGGATGACTTGCCACTGTGCTATCATCATAGGATGTCACTCTCCCTTCATCATTGGGACTTGTTTGTGAGTCAAAGAAATTTTTGTGGTTTAAATCTTTAGGCACATAAGTTTCAACAAAAGGTTTTGACACAGAATTTTTCATTTTGAATGGAAACACAGTTTCATAAAATTTGACATCTCTGGAATAAAAGATATTTTTTGTTTCTAGGCTCAAGAGTTTATAACCTTTTTTTCCATTTGAGTAACCAATAAGAACACTTTTTTCAGACCTACTACCAAATTTGTCAGAGATGTTGAGAATAGTGGCATAGCATAAGCAGCCAAAGACTCTAAGGAGAGAGAGTGAAGGGTCATGCCCATACACAAAGAAGAAGGGGGACTTGCCAGACAGAACTGAAGAGGGCAACATGTTTATGACATAGGCAGCAGTTAGAACACATTCAGGCCAAAGATATAGAGGTAATTCCCCCTGAAACATAAGGGATCTAGCAACATTAAGGAGATGCCTATGTTTCCTTGCTGCAATGCCATTTTGTTGTGGTGTATAAACACAAGATGTTTGATGTAGAATTCCTTTTTCATGAAAGAATTGTTGAAGTTTATTATTGACAAATTCTGTCCCATTATCACTTCTGAAAACTTTGACATTGTGTTCAAATTGATTTGATAGCATATGAGTAAAGTTAACAATGGAAACATAAACATCATCCTTCCCCTTAAGCATATAAACCCACACTGCCCTGGAATAGTCATCAACTATGGTTAAAAAATATTTATAACCATCTCTGCTAGTGATTTTATATGGTCCCCAAACATCAAGGTGAACAAGTTGACCAATTTTAGTGGATTTATGTTCACTTAAAGGAAAAGGTTCTCTGGTTTGTTTAGCTTTATTACAAGTATCACAGAGATGATCAGTTTCAGATGAATTATCAAATTTAAGAGTGGGTTTAAGTATGTGTAGGACTTGGTCAGAGGGATGACCAAGTCTTTGATGCCAGAGATTTCTAGAGACATGACAAACAGATATGCAGTTGTTAGAAGTAATCTTACATGTAGAATCTATATCAAATATATATAATCCATTGTATTGTTTACCAATCCCCACAATCCTTTTTTGATGTAAATCCTGTATATAGCAATTAGATTCATTAAACCCAACAAACATCTTATTGTCTCTAGCAATCTTATGAACAGATAGTAAACTAACATTGTATTCAGGAACAACAAGAACATCAAAGAGAGTTAGGTCATTATTGACCTTTAAATCACCAATTTTAGTAATTAAGGCCTGAGTACCATTGGGATGTCCAACAGTTAACCCAAGATTTGAAATGTTAACAACATTGATTAAGAAATTTTCAGACACAGTCATGTGCTGATTTGCACCAGAATCAACAATCCAACCAAGACTGATGTTTCCAGATAAGGATTTAGTGTTGTTGTTAAAAAACTTGTTGAAGTTTACATTAAACTTGACACTGCCATTAAAGAAGGTTCCTGAAAAATTTTTACCTGCCAAGTTGGCATTAGCAGATGACACATTGTTGTCATTGAGGAGACTCATAAGTCTCGAGAGCTGTTCATTAGACAAGGAGACAGGAGAGTTGCTAGCACTATTATCAGTGACACAAGTGGTTTCAGCAGAAACATTGTTACTGCTGAAAGGTTTACCATTGAAATTTCTTTTAACATATCCAGCAGGATACCCAACAAGATCATAACATCTATCAACAGTATAACCAGGTTTTTTGCAATTAGTACATTTGAGGTTCATGTTTGGTCCTCTGCTATTAGAGCTGTTACCATTATTAAAACCAGAATTTTTGTTGTTAAAACCTCTTTTGTTATCAAAAAATTTTCCACCATCAGAAGTTTTTGCAGCAAAAACTGTAGCATTTGGTTTAGCAGAGCTATTCCCAGATGAGACATTTCTGTGAGATTCTTCTCCAGAGACAACAGAAAAAGCAGTTTTGACATTAGGTAAAGGATCTCTGGTTAAAATGTTGCTTCTGATGGGAACATAGGAGTCATCAAGACCCATAAGAAATTGCATTAACTTGATTAGCTGATTGTGTTTTTCAAAATGTTTTGCAGCCTCACAATTCAACTACCAAGTCGATAAAAATTAAACGTGTTTTTGTATTTAAGAGAATCAGTTTCACCCAGGAGAGAACGACTAATGATATTGTTAGAATTGAGAAATACCTTTGTTAAACTAACATACTAATCGAACGGAGGGACGTGAACACTCCGACGTTTTGTAAAACTTTTTGTGTTAGTCGATTAGTTCAATTACGTTAAAGAATACCCAGAACTACTGAGGATACAAGGGTAGTCTTCGTTGTAAAATTGGTCTCTAGGAAATGGATTACAGTTTTGACGAAAAAGACAACAGAGACCTCTTCTTAGAGTGTCTTTACAGAGTAGACCCTTATCGAGACGATTTGGTTTACGATGTCAAAAACGACGTTTTTGAAGACTACCACCTTTTAAAAAACTATTGTTTTCTCCAAAATTGTTGTTTTTAAGACCA
>BPTQ01000003.1:190293546-190496120 GCA_019973895.1 Chrysanthemum seticuspe
TGGAAATGATATTAACTACGGAAAAAGCCAACACATTAAAAACGGCTTAAATGCAAATTAAAGGAAACTAAAAAGATAAAATCTATTAAATAAACGCTATCACTATATTTAAAGTGATGAACGTTTAAAACTTAAAACTAAAAAACTTACGTTTAAAATAAAAATACGTAAACGTACAAAATAAAAAGTGAAATCTAAGAAATAAAAGTCCTAAAAATATGAAAAATACATTTTTACAAACCTAATGATATAAGAAACTTTTTAGAAAAAGAAAACTATTTTTATCACTAATTATCTAATTATTATTAATTAAAAACTATTTCTAACTATTTAATAATTACCTAAAATACAAGAAAATGGGAAATAAAGCTAGAAAAATAAAATTATGAAATGGAAAAGTCTAAAATATCAAACTAGAATTTAAAAACTAAAAATATATTTTTTTGACTTTTTATATATTTATTATTAATTTAAAACTATTTAAAACTAATTAAATTATTAAAAATACCAAATTAAAGGAGAAAAATAGGGAAAAATACTTTTTAAGCTTTTTACATTTATCTAAACTTAAGAAAAATGAAAAATTATTTTTTTGGAACTTTTTCTGAATTTTTTATATTAAAGGCTAATTAAAAATGATTAAAAACTACTTTAAATTAGGAAAAATAGCAAAACAACTTGGAAAAATCTGAAAATTTCAGGAAAACTCTAAAATGATATTAGGAATATGAGAAAATTAGAAAAACAAGCACTTGTGTGGTGAAATATGAAACTGCTATTCAAGTGCTTATTGAAATAAGCACTTAAATAAGCTACAGTGACCCAACAAGCACCAAATGATTACAGAAGCCTAATTATGCTAAAAGGACTAAATTACAACTAATCCTAACTATTTATATCCTCTGAATCACAGGTTTGATCAGAATTGATGCTTGAACTAAAAAGCTAAATCAGCCCCTGAGGTACCAAGTTTAGACCAAGGCACAAGCTTAAAAATAAGCTCAAACTGAAAAATACTAATTAGATCTTGGAAAAGACCTGGTTGAGATTAATTTCACCAAAATTCAGATTATGAGGAGCTCTAATAAGCTCTGTGCACTTGCACCAAATCTGAGAAAAAAAACTCAGCATTCACTGAGTTGGAGCAGGGGACTTTTTGCCTAAAAGAAGAGGTGATTTGATGCTTTTGCAAAAATTGTAAAAATCAGATAAAATGATCACAAGAAATAGCACCAGCTGAGCTTTTTGAAATACCAAAGTTTACTTGATAAGACCCAAATATGAACTCAAAACAATTCCTTGTAACTGACCCCAAAACCAGATTTTAGCTATTTTGACTTTTGACAAAATAATGAACTTTGACTAATATGAACTTTGAATCCAAATTTTGTTACTGAGATTGATGTTATATGTTATTATAACACTGATTCAAGCTATGTTTTTGACTTCCAAACTCAAAATGATGATCTGCTAGCCCAAATCCACAACAGTTAACAGGTGAGATGGATTTAGGTTGAAATTTGACTTGGTGGTGTTGCAGACCCAAGTTATTGATTCAAATGATCATACTAAGGCTACACAAACATGAAACAAAAGAATCTAACCCCTGAACAAGTCTTTAAGACAGATAGAATAGTAATTCCAAACACTCCTGATTATAACTGTTTTGAAAATATAAAGAGGCTAACTACTAGATTATCATATATTATTGATCATACTGAGATTACATGATCATGATACAACTATAGGAACACATTAAAACTAATGGTAACCTCAGATATACAGTTAAGCATAAAATGCAAAATGGATTTAACTTGAAAATTGAAACATAAACTCACAAGGTTCCAGCTGTTGTTGCAGGCCAAAACCCAACTCAAAACCAAACTACCCTAATCTAATGCAACCCAAATTCACCTCTGCAACAACCATAATCATCACCTTTCCCATTTTTGAAGCAAAGTTGACTTTTGTTGACCATGGATGGAAATGACTTAAACTGCATTCCAAGCTATGCAAAAGCTTTAACAAGCTTAAGTTAACTTTGTTTAACTTAAAAATAAGCTAATAGAGACTTAAATGTGATAATTTGAAATTACACTTTTCAACAGTAACTTTAAAACAATGATTATAACTGAAGCATTGAACTGAGATTTCAAAATGTATTACAATCACTTTCCAACTAAAGTTTAACACTCAGAAACTAAAATTACAAGCTTTTGACTAAACTACAACTTTTATTTAGAAAAACGACATTAAAAAAAATTTAAAAACTAGCTACTGCTTGAAACTGCTTCTTCTTCTCTTTTTATACTCCCACTAGTCTTGCCACGTGTCTTTGAGTGGATCCCACCTCATTCCAGAGCTTTAGGGAGACTTTTGTGAGATTTTTCCATTTTGTCAATTTTGGCGGGAATAATGGATTTGAGCAGTTAAGGGGTAGAGTGTTAGGAGAGGGTACATTTAATGTGTTTGGAGTTGTGTGAAGGTGGGGGGAGACAGGATTGTGATAAATTGAGGTGGAGGTGAGGCTGTGTGGAGAGAGTTGCAGAGAGCAGTTGAGAGGAGAAGACTATTGGCGCCAATGGTTGATTTGTTTGACCAAGTGTTTGACTGACCAGATATTAGCACCAGGGGGTTCACAATTCAATTTTGACAGGGGGTCCAAGGTATAGGTAAGGGTCCAAAATGGTATTAAAGGGCTTAAAATGACAAGGACTAATGTGTAATTTCTGAAAACTCAAGGACCATTCCTGCCAATTCTGTAAAGTTTCTCCAAGGACCATAAGTGACACTCTCAAAAAGTATAAGGACCAAAATTGCCATTTTGCAATTTTCCAGGGGCCATTTCTGCCAAATCTTAAACTTGAAGGACCAATTTGTAATTTTCTCAAAACTTTTTTATGTTTTTCACCAAAGGACTTAATTTGACAACTTTTGATTTTAAAAGGACCTTTGGTGATTTTTCTTTTGAAATTTTGACTCAGGGACTATTTTTGACAATTTTAGAAACTTGGGGGACTGAAACTGCAATTTTTGTAAATTTGATATGTTTTTCATCTGATTTTGATATTTTTGCATTTAAAACACATAAAACACTGATTTGTGATATTTTGATCATTTTGATGTGTTTCTGAGTGTTTTCAGATGATTTTGCAGTTTATTTTGTACAAAAATGATGAGTATTTAGACACTCATCAGTGGCAGATCAAGATGTTAGTCTACCCGTTTGCACCCACAGAGACTTAAGTACTGTATGTTTAAAGAGAAGATAAGACTTAGACTTACAGAGAGATATGCAGCGGAAGAACAAATCACAGTCACCCTAGATTCACTTAGTCTAGGGTAAATTGTAAACAGAAGATAACCAGTGATTACGCCAATAGCAATAACCCCAAATCACACCCTTGATGCCAAAGAGAATCAATGAGCCTGAATCTCTGATACCATGTACGAAAGTATAGGCAACACTAGATAAACAACAGTAACTTTATTCAGATCTAAGCTGCAATAGTCAGCTTAGATTAATAGTATCCAAATGTTACAAGATTAGATTAATGTCAATGAGACAATAATCATATGAATGTAAAGACAAGACAAGATCAGTGAAATGATCTAAGAGAAGAGAAGAGAGTGATACAAAAGACTGCACACTCAAGTGTGTTGTAACCCTAGATTAAGGGACTTATTAAATAGGATATTAAGTTACACTAAGACCCCTCTAACGGCTATAAATGACTCATCAGCAGAAATGAATAACTCTTCGGCAGAAACCAGCTTCTTGGAACTTTAAACCTTTTATTCTTTGTCCATGAATAACCCCTGTAGAATCTATGCAATGATCATAACTTGAAAGCCATTAGGAACTGATAGAATGATATGTTTGCCACAGATTAATACTCCAAATTCTAACATATTGCAACCACCAGCCTTTTAATGCTGTAATATGACCATTTATCAGTCGTGATTCCACTATAGAACCTGACCTTATTTAGACACAGACTTTGATTACTTAAAAACTATTTTTTTATCCTCTACTGAAATTCCAGTCACACCCCTAATTATACACACACTTCGCATCTTATATCACTCTCAGTTAAGGTCTGAGCGGATTGTATTGATTCAGAACACTTTTTGTCTAATTTTACTGCTAAATATGATCACAAAAAGTACATTGTCATAATATAAACGCAATGTCTTGCACAAAACGATTAATAAGGTAAATATTAGAGAATGAACTTTGGACGAATTGTGACCCATTTGAAATGTTATTATTTTAACTAAATCTATTGATTTCACCCACCTGACTCATTAAAGATATAATATAACACAATGTGATCCATTTTGAGCAAATGAGTCAAAATTGCCACTTCAAATATCAGTAGTCTTCTACTTCCATTAAACAACTAATCCAAATCTAGATCCACTTAACTACTCATTATCATGAACATTGTATCTTCTCCCCTGTTATCGGTGATTACTATATTCCAAGAATGCTTGTAGGTTACTTTAAACATTACAGATATAATAATATCATCTATCACACTTAGTTGATCATAGGGGATTCTTAATGAGTTTTGAAAGAGATAACAACTTTCAGATACTCAAAATAGTGAAGTAAGTGATATCTTTCAGGAAGATATAAAATCTAAATTGTGTAAAAGTGTTGTGTAGCTAGGCTTATATAAATCATTTCAATCCTTTTATTGTGAGTTGGAGTTGAGGAACTGAAACAACTTACATCTTGGGAGAAAGTCAAACGGACTAAGTGTATAAAGAACACCAAGAAATACCTGTAAAATACATCTTACATCTTTAAGTTGAGGAACTAAAACATAATACATACCTTGGTGCAAAGCTTTATAGCCTGTTCGTAGTCCTTCGGGTTCAGTTTACAGGTTGCATTGTTGAGGCTGCAGGATGCGATCAATGCTCTTGCTTGTTTCTTATCTGCCTCATCAAAATCAGTATCGTACTCAATGTACTTAACAGTCTGTCTCATTATCATCCACAACCACAAACTCTTGTATATAATAGATTTATCAAACACATTTCAAATAACAGAACATTACCTTCTCATATCGATTTGAAGTTTTGAAAGAGTTGGTGTTAATTGGTCTTTGAGCAATATTAAATTATGAATTATATATATACAAAAAACAGTCATATGCGGCAACAATGTCGTATTTATTCAGAAAACATTCATATTGCTTGAATAATCACCTATACATGAAATAATATATAACTTGCAAATTTGAACAGCGTCACAACATATTCGCTTCTCCAACATCCTCATGGCACGTTATCTAGCATAAGTGTATATTTCCTCTACTCGATCAAGACCCACAGCCCACACCCAACTCACACATATTGCATGCCTTGTCTCATGTGTAAAAGAAAATATTTTTTATTAGCAATATTATAACTTTGAAAAATATACATCCTGCTAACCTGTATGTGAACAATATCGTTAAAGAAGTGGTGCCCCGGATCTCCTTGATGCAAGGCAAGATACGGTTCAAGATTAGACACATTAGGAAGCTCATTCACCATAGTTAGTAGCAAATCCATCCACACCTGTAAATTAATAAAAATAATAATGAATCATGAAAAAACAATAAAAACCAATGAGGCATTTAGAAATATAAATTAAATCCTTCACCTTTCTAATAGAGGTTTCTCTAATCATGGCACCCCCATATACCCTTTGAAGATTCCCATACATATTTTGAACGTCCTGTAACTCAGTGTATTATCCTATAGCCTTTACATATACAGATCAGTATCTATGTTACTTACCTCGTCCTTTAAAGTGAACATTAGCAATGCACATCGAACCTATTGGAATGTCACTAAAGTTATCGTCTATTGAACCAAATACAGATGTTCTTTCATTACGGTCAAACGATAAATCATAAAAATATATAATGATAAACATACCATGATATGCAATATTATGAAACTGAGACTTACCTACCACGGAAACCATGATATGCGTCCAGAGAAGCACCAGATTTTGGTCCATCATCAGATTTTGCGTCGGAAGAAACATAAAATAACCTGATAATGTGTAAGTCAACAAAAGGATTGCATTAGAAGATGCGCTTCTTACTGAAGGATGTAGAAACTTTAACAAACTCTAATGTCCCTGTATTACAAAACCTATGTAATTTTATATAGAATCAATACGTAAAAAAACAATAAAATTTACATGTTTGATATATCCGATCCTTTGGTCACTTGTTCACAGTAAAGCTCTTCGAGAGCCAAGTATTTGTGTTTCCAGAAGTGGTTGTACTCTTTTCTATATTAGTACCTTCTACAAAATACAAATACCGGGACTCAATTCTAAAAAATAAATATTGGGACTCGATTCTTGATACATAAAACACTTGCCTGCTTGAGGTACCCTTTTTTAAACGCATATGATATCAGTAATATCTTTCCAAATACTCACGCAAACTACCCGAGCTTTGTCACGCCCAGCCCAAACAACCTGAGCTTTTCCAAATACCAACACAAAGTATTTGATATTGCAACATGTCAACTCTCCCGTGGTTCAAGCCCAACAATTTCTCTAACCACCTGAACTTTGTCAGCACACAATAATTATATATTATTTATAATAAGAATGTTAACGCCCCTTTACATTAGTCGAACAAGAACAGATTTTTTTGCCTCTTTTATAACCATTTGAGCGCCAATAAATTCACGTACCTTGGGGTCATTGGTACCGGTGGCCATCATCGTTCGGTGATTTAGTGTTACTTTTATCCGACAGTTTCCTAACACTATAGTAGCCATAAATTTCAGTAGCCCAAGATGACTCGCTAATGTTGATTATACGTCTGCACAACTAATAACCCAAAGGGGGGCTTGCTCAATGAAAACAAAACCTTGATCAATATGTATGAACCTGTTGCAACTCGAATCGTCAAAATGACAAAAGTAATAGTAAATGAGGTGAGCTATATAAAAGAAAGAAAACTACCTACCCTGAGTTCCCACTCGCCATGAAAAATACTCGGTCAATATGTATGAAACCTATCACGACGGGAATCACCAAAATGACACATGTAATAACAAATGAGTTTAGCTGTATAAAAAAGAAAGAAACATTGCTTAGCCCGAGCTCCCACACGCCTTAGTTCACTGTTGTTCCGTGAACACGCGATACCCATTCCTCCATCCTTAGCAAAACCTGCGAAAAATGAAGGTTCTATAAATCAAAGTCTGAAGCAATTCCCATATTTACTTACACCTAAGAACATAGATAACAACAGCGCTATTGCATTAACACTATTAATGAATTATTTGTATAAAACATATAGCATGTATTTCTTGAAAAGCAATGAAAGAAATTGATCACAAATTCTTTAAAGGTAATAGATGTACTTAACAATGTAACATCAAAACAAACGAAATATAGGATTTATCACAATATAAGTTACTGTTATTGATTTTTAGATTTGTGGTTCATGGATCATACTTTTTATAGGCAAGGTTTTTAGCTCTTTTCAGAAAATAGTACATGTTCATCATATGCTCTCACCTATAATAAAAGGTAACTTAGATCAAAGCAAATAAACCAAGACCAGACTAAAGTCAAACTTATGCAATCAAGGATGGGTTAATCACCATAAATGATATTCAACACCTTTATTATTGCTACATGGAAGCTTTCAGATTTATCTCTAGCGCCCGACAATGCTTCATTCTCACAATAAAATGCACGACCTGCATAAATTAATGTGAAAGTTAGTTAAACTAAGGTATCTTAATCGAATATTCACTACATAAACATTATATATACACTTCAAAAGCAAGTAGTCTGCTTATAGACAAACACAAACACATACCTTTCTTTCTCAAGCAATATAGCTTCCTCTTCCATTACCTAATTCACAACCAAATTGAATTAATAAGATTCAATATAATAATGTGATTGTTGTCATCGTGCCTTCGATGTGCGGCTATCATCATACACCATCAGCCATTTTTATTAGAATATTTAATATTGCATCAGGTAAAGAAGAAATATAAAAATCAGAAAACTCGAATTGAAATCCAAACATACCGTATGATTAAAGATTCAACTTCATCATAAGAACCAAACAATTCATTCGTGATTTTGCATGACACATATCTGAATAACATAATTCATGAACCATAAAATAAAAAGAATCGTGGATTAATGATGGTTGGGTTAGGTTTGGAGAGATGTTTTTTTTTTTTTTTTTTTTTTGTATATACCTTATGTATTCGGATTGGGCCTAAAATACAGAGTTATTTTACATGTCTTTATTTTTATTTTTTTGAAATATATAAATCAAAAAACAATTTACTCTAGTGATAAGTTGTTTAGAAAACTCATGAATGACCCAAGTTCAAATCCAATACATGTCTTCTTTTTAATTAAACAATTTTAAAATTAAAAATTAACAAATAAAAAACGAAATTTAAAATTAAAAACAAAATTGTACATATATTAATTAAAAAAATTGTACATATATTAATTAAAATGCCACATGTCATTAAAAAAATGCCACATAAATATAATGTATATATATATATATATATATATATATATATATATATATATATATATATATATATATATATATATATATAAAGTGCGGTTTTACAGAAAAGTGTAATTAGAGAGAAAAGTGAGAAAAAAAGTTATAGGATCTATTTTGAAACATCTCAAACTTCAGGGGTAAGTTTTGAAAACAACCCCCCCCCCCCCCCCCCCCCGCAAAAAAAAAATTCCCGCTAAAAAAATTTTTTTTTTTGGCCAATTTTTTTTTTCCCGCCAAAAATTTATAACTGTGATGCACCTTTTTTTTTGTGCATCATAGTTATAACTACTTTTTTTAACTGTGATTCACCAAAATAAAAAGGTGCATCAGATCGCATATGTTATTAACTTATTCCAGAAAAAGTTTTGAATTAGAACCTTCAACCTTTGTGTATAAAAGAGAGATTTTTCAAATGATTCAACACGTTTATTTTATTAATCACATGGTTAATATACAATGAAATCAATTATCCTAACATGTTTCAGAGTTATTTTGTTTTACTTTTCATCAATTCACGATAGTTAATATGCACTGGTGTTATCCCAATGACAAAGCATGTTATAATAAAGAGATGCGGCACTACCATGGCTACCATCCGTCCCTGGTTGTACAACTAATGCCCCTTATAGAGTATAGTACACTAAGTTATTGCAATGTTATAGGAGCATATTAGGTAATGATCATTGTAACTACTTTTTGTAACTGGTTGTAACTACACTAAGTTGGGTGCATCTCGGTTATAAAAATTGGTACATCATAGTTATAACTACTTTTTTTAACTGTGATTCACCAATATAAAAAGGTGCATCAATCGCATATGATTAACTTATTACATAAAATTTTGAATTAGAACCCTCAACCTTTGTGTATAAAAAGAGAGATTTTTAACTGATTCAACACGCTTATTTTATTAATCACATGGTTAATATACAATGAAATCAATTATCCTAACATGTTTCAGAGTTATTTTATTAATCACATGGTTAACATACTTTTCATCAATACACGATTGTTAATACGCACTTGCTTATCCCAATGACAAAGCATGCGGCGCTACCATGGCTACCATAGCTCCGTCTCTGGTTGTACAACTAATGCCCCTTAAAGAGCATAGTATACTAAGTTATTGCAATGTTATTGAAGCATTTTAGGTAACAATAGTTGGGTGCATCCCGGTTATAAAATCTGGTGCATCATAGTTATAACTAATTTTTATAACTGTGATGCACCAAAATAAAAATGTGCATCGCAGTTATAAAAATTTGGCGGGAAAATTTTGGCCCAAAAAAAAAATTTGATCCCAGGAAAAAAAAATTTGGCGGGAAAAAAAATTTCGGGGGGGGGGGGGGGGTGGGCGGGGTGGGGGTAGGGTGGGAATTTACAAAACTTTCTTAAAGAATGAACAAAAATACAATTAGGTCCCTGTAGTTTGGTGTGAAAAAAGGGAGGGGAAGAGGGGGTGATCCAATGGTTGAGATTACTTTTCTCACTTTTCTCTTGAGATCAATTTTTTAAATGATCCAATCTATATATATATATATATATATATATATAGAGAGAGAGAGAGAGAGAGAGAGAGAGAGTTATATATATATATATATATATATATATATATATATATATATATATATATATATATATATATATACTAGATTTCGAAGCCCGCCCAATGGGCGGGCATGACTTATAATTCTTTGTTTGTTGTTTTTTGTTATCGTAAATGCGTTTTTAAAAATTGTCATAGAATATTATAAGACGATTGGTCGGTCATTAGTTTTAATCATTTGTTTGTTGTTTTTAAATAACTTGTATACATTTTTAAAATTTGTCAAACAATATTATAAGACATTTTTTTTTTTTTTTTTTTTTAAATAAATGATTTTAAATAATTGTATGGTTTTAATGGATGGTTTATAAGACATGATATATAATTTTTACAACATTGTGAATTATATGCAAGTTTGTAAAGTTGTAGATAATGAAAATGTATTAAAGTGATATAACAGTTATCTTAAATTCTAAACAAAGCTTCTTTGTAGACAACATTAATTGTTGATTTTGCGTATTTCCCTTCTTCATCACAACATAAAATCTTTAATCCTTTTCTGCTTTTCACCCTTGATACAGCTACGTACAGTTGCCCGTGAGAAAAAACCGGCCGTTGTAGAAACAATCATACTTGTGTTAATGTTTGTCCTTGACTTTTGTTAATAGTCATTGCAAAACACAATGCAACCGGGAATTGCCTACGATTTGATTTAAACGACATCTTATTATCAGAAGGGCTTAAGACCATCCTTGGTATTGCGCAAATTGTACCTACACTCCCGCCTGATATAATCTTGACTTCTATTATATTGACACCCATCCTTAGCAATCTATATAAGTGATTCTCTATTCTAATGATTCAGCAACTCATAATTATTGACATACCCACCCATATTGTCCGCCTTTAATATGCCTTATTTATCAGAGTTGAATTCTTATGGGTCGTTTGTTTTACGTTATTTGATGGGGATGTAAAAATAGTGAAAATTTATAGCTAATTAGCGCACTTTTTATTGCTTATGAGTTTATGAACATGTATGAACTTAAATAAGTTATAAACTCAATAAGCCTCTAAATAAACTAATGAAAACACCCTAAATGATACATGTGGTCCTTCCAAGTTTTTTTGTGGACGTCCAAACCGACCATTTTGACCCGTTAAAGATAATACATAACCTAAATCTACCCACCCAGAAGTAAATGTGTGAAAACCGCACCTCAATATGTTCCATCACTCCTACTATAAATACGTGGATATGTATACTAAGTTACAATCTTGAGTCATAACATACCTTGATTGTGCTCAAGTAAAAGTGTTAAACCCAACTACTATAAAAATGTAATTAATTGTTACCGGCAGTTGGTGATGACAAATCTACAACCACAATTTCACTTGACTCGCTAGGCCCTCGTAGTGGCGCTTAATCACATATACTCCTAACACTCCATCTGCAATACGTATTCATAACCAACATAATAAAACCATTATATGTTAAGGGGAGTACCAACAATTCAGATAACTTTGTTCACATGCTCCGCCTACCAGCAATTCGGATAAAGAATGGTTTGATTTAATCACATGCTCCGCCTACCAGCAATTCAGACAGGTACCAATTCAGAGATGAGTTTGCTTTTGAATTTATGCGAGACCGCGTTAATCCTAGGATCATGCCCCTATCTGCACCAGCAGGAGTAAATCCTAAAGGCATCAATCATAATGGGTCCGAGAGAGGGAGGAACGGTGTTCTGTTTGGTTCTGTGTCGTCAGTACCCAGCACCAACGGTACTCGTGATTATGCCTCATTGGATTATTCTTCATTGATGATAAAAATCTTATGCATTTTTGGTGGCAAAATTTTACCTCGTCCAAGTGATGGGAAACTCAGATATGTTGGAGGAGATACACGCATTATCCATATAAGAAGAGACATTTCTTGGCAAGAATTATGGCTAAAAGCAGTAGCACTTTATAACGAAACATCTTCAATCAAGTATCAGCTTCCTGGGGAGGATTTAGATGCTTTGGTATCTGTTTCTTGTGACGAGGATTTGCAGAATATGATGGAGGAATGTAATCTATGCTGACACCTCTAAGAAGCTTAGAATGTTCCTATTTTCCTTTAGCGACTTGGATGATACACATTTCGGTTTGGTTAACTCTGGTGGCAATTCAGAGGTTCAGTTTTTAGTTGCTGTCAACGGTTTAGACATTGGATCAAGAAGGGAGCCAAGTTTGCATGGTCTAGGGGCCTCTTCAGGAACTAATCTGAATGTACATAATGCTGATGACATGAACATTAGTAATAATGTGCCACCTTTGTCTGACATATCATCATCAATACCAGTATCCATGCTGCCAAACTCATTCAGTGCTTATGAGAACCATAACCAGATGCACCGTGCACCATTTGACAATCCATCGGCTTTTCAACCGAACTATGACGGGCTTTTTCCTACAAACTATGACAAGTATAATATCGAAGAGAACACCTATTTATACTACTAAGTAGATATAGGGGTAATGTAATTAATTCTAAACAAACCAAATAATCCAACAAACTCTCACTCTTTAATCTAAAACTACTATCGAGCCATGGGTCACTGGTGTATAAGTTTACATGCATCAACTATTCAAGAAGATTGGTAAATGCACTTGCTTGTCTATTAAAGCTATGGTGTGATAATGAGTCTATTCTTATGTACCCCCGTATTAAAATCTGTATTTTCATTTCTTATGTATTCAAATGTATCTAAATACTTTCTAGCTAATCATACATGATCCTTGGTTTACACAATAGATTTCATATCATCCTCCATGCCTTTCAGTTGTTGTTTTTATTATGTCACGGAAGCTGTCACACTCTTATGCAAGACGTCAAGCTGTTTCGTTAACTGAGGCTGTAATTACTACACTCTTATGCGCTGAATATCTTGGTCTGGATAACTAATCATATAATTAATGATGAGATAATCTTATAAGTAGTTTGGGTTTATAAGTTGATCTTCTTTAGTTGAGTTCACTGCACACTTGACTCCTAAAAATGAAAAGAATTAATGGTCTTAGTTTTGTATTCACCAATAATAAAATTTATAATGATAACTACAGAAAATTATAAATCAGGGAAGCATACTTTCACAACCATGAGATACTCCATTAATAAATAAATAAAACGTTGCTGAAACTGGATATAAAAAATGTTACCTGTAGTAATTTGACAGAAGTTCAAAAGGGAATGTAAATCTTTTCAACCACTGCTGACAAAGATTCTTTTGCTACTAATACTGCTAATTAACATTGTAACATTTGTTAGCCTATGTCCACCCGCTGTGCTAGCTTTAGATGTCGAAGCTCTATGAGAATCAACAGTCACATTTGACTGTCTTTCGTGATTCTTGGAAGCTTCGTCTCCATGACCAAACCTAGTTGAGTTGTGAGCCCTGTCTTTAGGGCTTGAAGTATGATAGTCGTGTTCTTCAGCGGAACCATAACTCAAATATGAACATGTTCCTAAAACTACAGACCCTTGAGAACTTGTGTCATCATATAAGTGACCTGCAATAATGTTTTATTTAGACCGCCACTGTTTGAATAGCTCCAAGTTACCAACGACTTGATAATTTTTTGTTTAGCAGCTAAAAAATTGTTTTTTTAGAGTAACTAACATAAATGGTCAATGTTGTTCACTCATATTTACGGAATTGGTCTCTCTCTCGACACTAAATATGGATATGTTTTCCAGAAAAATTGTTTACTTTCATATTTGGTCTCTCGGCCTTTACCATTTACAGACTAAAAGTAAGATTTGTTAAAGAGTCAAGGGTCCAAATATCAAAGTAAACAGTATTTCTAGGAAGCTATCCGTAATTAGTATTAGTGAGGGACCAATCCTATAGTTATAAGTAAAATCACGGGGCCATTTTTGTAGCTTCTTTTTATTTTTATTTTATTTTTTGTTATCAGTTGCAAGCAATTTAAAGCTTACCTTGTAGCGAATCATTTCTGGTTATGCTTGAAAATGATAACTGAGATGATGAAGAAGACGATAGAGAGTGATATGGATAGTGGTGATCATCTTGATTGAGATTAAGTATTTGATAGTGATCTATTTTATGCGGGTTGCTCCAAGTAGGTATGAGAGCTGAAATTTCACCTTCAATCATGTCAGAGATATCAGACGGTTCCCAGTCAGCAATTTCGAGCTCCTTCACCATTTCAGATGCAACCTCATCCGGCGTATCATTTAATATGTCGAATGGGAAGTATATATTTCTCACTGAACCTCCATACCATAGATGAATTTCTTAAGTCGTAAATTTATATCATCCCAAAGATATACCGAGTGTTTAGATGTGCATTTTGAAAGTGAATTATGTGGTACTGAATAATCAGGATCAATAATAAGCTATATGATTATGGAAAATAGTGTTTGGATGCGCTTTTGCTGCCAAAAGTTGTAATAATCAAATAGCTAGTTGTTTAGGCGTTCGACAAATGATATAGTTATATATAAAATGATAAAATATGACATCTAACGAAAAAGTGAGCTTTGTTGAATGAGAAAAAAAATTATCTCAAATTAATTTAGAAAGAATGGGTAAATATGTGATGCTCTTTCATTATAAAATCAGTTTTGCTGCGGCTGATATGAAGTGATTAATGAAGATACCTGGTTAATGAATGGGTTTTCAAAGTGGATGTTAATGAAGGTACCTGGTTAATGAATAGATCCTTAAGGACTCCTGAGCAATTGACAACAACATCAATTTTAGGTCTTTCGAGCTCTTCAAGACTGACTGGT
The DNA here is from genome assembly GCA_019973895.1 of Chrysanthemum seticuspe. NCBI lineage: Eukaryota > Viridiplantae > Streptophyta > Magnoliopsida > Asterales > Asteraceae > Chrysanthemum > Chrysanthemum seticuspe. Next base: position 190,308,473 of record BPTQ01000003.1, read on the forward strand.
TCAACCCTATTGACTTGTCCCAGTGAGTTTGAAACTGTTCTACAACCGATCATCCATAGAACTTGACCCAAAGACTCGCCATAAGTCTTGATATTGTCAGTTCCCCATAAGACCAATGCAACTGTTTCTGGGAACTTTCCTCCATCGTCAGCCTTTTGACTCTTGAGCAGCCTATCCACAACCACCATTGCACTTTGCATTCCAGCTGTGGTTGGGAACAACTCGCCCTTTGCTATCTATTCGCACCTACAATGGTATCAACTATCATTGAGTTAATATAAGCTGTTTGAAAATGGTGGGACAGTTTTAAAGAGTACGGAAAAGAAACGAAATGTGACTAAGTAAATACGTAGTCGTGAAATTAAATTAGTCCATGTGGAATTAAATTAGTCCATGGCTCCATTTTTTAAACCTTGTAGTTTCACACTTGTTACACTTGGTTCAACCCCATCATATATTGATCATGCAGTCTGTTAAAAAGGTCCCATAGTCACATACGTATACCTTTTACGTGGTATAAATAAGAAATGTATATTAATAATAGCTACTTACTGAGAGGCCCATGCTCATGCTCAAAATAGCAATTTGTTCTTCCCAACCTTCAAAGAATCTGGGCTCTTAAGCCTGAAGGGTGAAACAGTACCGTTTCCAGCTCCGCTAGCTGAGAAGGACCAATTAAACAATAGAAAGCTTGACTGATGAAGGAATTTTCTTCGAGTGGAAAAAATATGTAACTGCAGTAATAAATTTGTCGGTGAGGATTAGAGAAGAGAAAAACCGTGTGACATTTTCTGGTCCCGCAAATCTGTTTGTGGCTACCTGTTATACATAAAACGAATATTTCTAATGTTTATATGTTGTTTGCTAGCTATCAAGTACTTCCAAGAAAAACCGATATTTAAATAAATTCCGTTATATCTAAAAAATAATTCTAAACTATATGAAGTACTATCGACTCCTTACTATAACAGAAAGAGGAGAAGCATACATGACAATATTGAGTGAAGCAGCCATACGGTTAACTAAGGATACATGATAGTACTTCTAAGGAATTCGATATGGGTCTATCAGAGAAACATGTTAACTAAGGTGGAAGTAAAAGAGAATTCACCATCAAGGCTCCATACACTCTCCAAGCTGCATGCCTTCTATTTTCATTCTTTTGCTTCATCACCTTATGTGTACACATATGACTGTAATTTAGAATACAAATGCCATCTTATCCTAACATATGTTATCTCAGACTACTTATCTAGTCATAAACTAATACTATAAATTATCCAAAAGAAAGATAACAATAAAACTCAAATATTTGGAAACCAAACTTCATTACTTACATATGTAGCTACCAGTACCTCTAAAAAACCCAATGCTTTCCTTCATTTAACTAAAGCACCAACATAAACAGTTTAATTCATAATGTATATAGTTCAAACATAAGACAAAAAGGTGATGCAATCATGTCTAATCGATACATAAAGACCCTCCCTATCCCAATCTACAATATTATTGCAACCTTTTTTCCTGTCAAGTTTGCAAATAGATGTGACTTTAAAGTTTTTTTTCCTGCCAATTTTGCAAATAGATGTGACTTAAAACCTAAAATCTTATTAAAAAAACCAGGTGTCATTTACTGACTTGATTACTAACTACGATCTCATAATTTTTTAGTGTTTTATCCATAGCTCCATAGAACTCCTCATACCAATCCAGTCTTGAAGATTGAACCCCGATTTACCTGCTTGGGATTGATTATTAAGTGCTTATTAATTTAACCTTTAAGTAGTTCTATAATATTGAAGTGAGAAACTCGCACCTAAAGATGGTGGTGCTGGTGTCCCTGAGACAATCGAAGGAAATAATTATGGAAGAATTGCATGGCTTTTAATCACTAAATATTAAATTAAGATTGTCTTTTCTTTTAAATCAGGTTCCTTGACAGCCTGCTTACATCTTTGTGAGGAGAAAATGAGATAAAGTGCATACCTCTGAGTCTGAACCTTGCATAGCAACACCTTTTGCGTTGATCTTAGCAATTTAGCTTTTCCAAAGAACTTGAATTAAGAACAGTAAAGGGCAGAGCATTTTCGTTAAAAGTTTGTATCTATGTTGCATGAACAATCATTAATGTCATGTTAGCGGTTGCCTTTTTATTATGTCGGCAAAAGATAAATTCCTATTCACATGTCCTGTACAATTCGCAACAAATTAAAGGCCAATAGGTAAGAGAAAAAGGAAAACATAAAGGGCAACGAACAAATATAGCAGCTGCTGGCTTCCAGAACACATAAATAACAGTTAATTAAAAAAAACTTTGGGCACAGAGCGTTTACATCTATTTTTTTTCGCGCAAACTGCCACAACCTGCCTTTACTCCGTCACTCATGCCTAAGACAGTAACAACTATCAGTTTATTAGTATAAGGTAACTGTTAACTTTAACATTCAAAGACTGAAAGAAAATAGTGTTGTTCATAGTGATTCGGCAACTGGCATACAGGGAACAAAAGTATCGTCATCCAGTGACGTAAAAAAAATATCCTTCCTTGCGCAGATACCTCCAACCAAACCATGGGAAACATCCGCAATATCTGAAACATTCATACTATACCCTTATGAAGTATATAAGTAAAAAGATGTTTTAATATAAATGTCCATATAGAATTAAAAGCCATTAGTTGTCTATACCTATTTGAAACGCTTTGCAGCATTGATAAATTCATCAGCAACATCTTGTTTCGGTCCACTGCCATATGGATACTGGATACAACATAATCACTTAAGCCTACATTATAATGATATACAATAAAAAAGGTAATTCCGACCCTCATCCTGTTTGACTCATTACTCCATCTGAGGCCAGGTTTACCAATATATAAAATATCATAAAGAGCAAGTGAAAAAGGTTTTGAGAGGTTTAGGCAAAAATTTAGAATCTGTCATATAGTGCATTCAGTCCCTAACAGCCCCTTATTTTTTATTTTTAACTCATTCATTTTTTGACCTTATGCCCTATAAATTGGAATTTACCTTATTTAGTTTCTTAAAAAGTTAATAGTATTTTTTATGATTTTTTTTAACAGCTTATAGGTAGCTTTTTAGGCTCTCAAAACAGCCCCCTTTGCTCTTTTCTGCACTGCAGTGAGTGCAGCAGCCCACTGAGTCATTTACTTAAGCTCTTAGCAAGCTTGTAAAAGCTCTCCCATGGCCTGCCATAGGGGCAAATGGTAGTCATGTAGGTGGAATTCATGTTCCAATAAGCTCAGGTGCTTATTTCTTCTGTAGCTTACTCAAAATAAGCTAGAAAGTACCCACCTTGGACTGTTTTCATAACAGCACACCACCAGTGCAGCAGATCAGTTCCTTTTTTTTTTGCTTATTAGGTTTATATAATGTCAAATTAACTTACCTCCAATAGATACGCTTGTAGGGTCATCTTGACCACCACCAAATGCCTCTAACGCGTCTGCGAATATATAGTCCATATTGCATGCTTCTCCACGACCATCCCTATTGTGAATTATATAAATATTCAGCAATGATTACAATCACCTAAATAAAGTCAGAATAGATAATATGCCACCGTATACATCACTATCGCAATAAGATACGTAACTGGGATAAATGAAACATGGAGAAAACGAAACACCATCCCTGATATCTAAGTCGTATAGAAACGAAAAAAGAAAACATAACGATTTTTAACTTTCTAACATGGAATACATGCTGAAAATGTAGTAACACATCCATTTAGAAGAAATTCACTTACCTCCACCATGCATGATGATGATTCTAGGGTTTCCTAGATTTCAAATATAAAACTCAAAAGATAATTTAATAACCACATTATATATGTAAGCCACATAAAAGAACATATATAAAAATAACACTACACCTATTATATCGCCTTCGAAGGGGAGAAGGTGAGCAGCGTCTTAAAGAAGGTGACCAAGGTCGTCTTCACCTATAGGTGGTTCCAAAATTCCATCTCTTATTATTGTCCTTTGATAATCATATTGTGGATTATTCAAACCTGTACTAATTCAGGCACAATCTGCTGAGCATGGTAAGATGGTGAAGATAAAATAACAAAAAAATAAAAATAAAAAAATAAAGGGGGACGTATATAACAGTTCGCATACCACTACAGTGTATCCTCTATTCCTGCTCGCAAGTCCTGCATTTATTGAGTTTTTATTTAAAAGCAATGGTTGGAGCTTAAATGTGTCAAGTAGCTATAAAACTAAGAAAACTACAATACACTCAATGGTAGCGACCTCGTATTGGATTCCTGAGCTTGTTTCTTCGTAGTCAGAATTCAACACATTGTGGTTTACATGTTAAACCAACAGAATTTAAACATGAATAACAAATAAAAAAACATAAATCAATTGATGCATAGATTACTAAAGCTTAAAATCATTAATAGAACACCATTCCTTTGCCAACCAAGTAAAGACCATTAAAACAAATTCAACGTCTAACCTGGTAAGAGCAGTAATCTGCATAAAAAAGATTAAAAGTAACCTTTATAATTAAAAAAAAAAAAAAAAAAAAAAAAAAAAATTATATAATTTTGGTGTTGCTTTTGTTATTGCATGTGTTATATGAATTGATTGAAATTTAGGTGTTGTAGGTCATCTCATCCGAATACCTGCATAAATTAATTCATCATCTACCTCAAAGCTACGTACAAAACAAAACAAAATATTAGTGATATATTAGGGTTTTTATCAGAAACAATACATACCTGCATAATGTGAAAATAAAAAGTGGAGGAGCATAAAATTAATCAATATAGGTAAAAAAAAAAAAAAAAGTCACCAGATAACATAACATAATAGTTTGAAGGCAAGGTTAAATTATAGGTAAATAAGATTAGGTTAAAGTATAATTCTTTAACTATAATTAAGGAAGGGATATGTGAAATATAATTTTTGTAGATAAATACATTTTTTTCAAACTAATCAAAATGGTCAATGATTGGTTGTAGAGATTTATAAATTTGGTTTTTCAAGTGATAATCAAAAAATTGTGTTGGTCTAGTGGTAATCATGTTTGTTTGTAGATTAACAGACCCAGGTTCGAATCCTTGCAAGGCTCCTTTTTTTATAAACAATTTTCAAAAATATTTAATAAAAATCCGAAATCTATAAAAATAATTATTAAAAATCCGAAAATTAAATAAAATCCGAAAATTAAATATTATTGCTTAGGTGGACAAAAAAATTGCTTAGGTGGACAACTTATGATTATGTGGCATTAAATTGAATTACTGGGCAATGAGGTGGCGTTTACGTGGCATTATCTACGTGTAACGCCTCCTGTTATATATAATATAGAGATATATATAATATATATATATATATATATATATATATATATATATATATATATATATATAGAGAGAGAGAGAGAGAGAGAGAGAGAGAGAGAGTTTGGATCAAATAAAAAGTATGTTGAGGTAAAAAGGATAAAAAGGGTTAAATATGTAAAATATGTCATTTGATTAATATATGGTATTCTAGACATTTAACAACTATTCTTTAAATTTATCATTTAAGTCTTTTTATCATCTCATTTATGTTTTACTATGTCCTAATTCACAATTCACGTCATTTAAAATTTTAAGTATTTAATATGCCTATTTTTTTTCATATAAACGTTACCAGATAGCATGATTCAATTTATAACAATAATAATTTAAGTTTTAATGCTCAATTAACTTTTTGTTATATAAACGTTTGTGCTAATATTATATTATGTCGATGTTAGGAATTATGTATCAATATTTTTTTTACCATTTTTGTCAAAGTGTTAGCTTATGTGTTTGAACAATTAGTTTTGTGTGTCAAAAGACTAAAATTTTAGTATAAAATGTAGCAAATATGTTAGTGTGTCACTACAAATTTATCATGCAACTAAGTGTTCACAAACTTAATTAGTTTGTCAATAAAAATATATTAAATTAGTGTGTCACTATAAATATATTAAAAGACTAAGTGTATCACACTAAATGTGTCAAAAATCTTAGTGTGTTACTAGAAATGTATTGTGAAACTAAGTATGTCAAAACACATAGTTTGTTATTAAAAAATATGTCATAAAAATTAGTGTGTCACTACATATGCATCAAAATATTTAGTGTGTCACAACATATGTATCAAGAAAAATAGTGTCACTACAAATGTACTAAGATTTTATAGTGTGTCACTACAAATATACTAAAATTTTATATTTTCACTATATTTATTATAAAAAATTGTTGTGATAGTAGTCACTACAAATGTGTCAAAATATTTGGTATGTCACCAAACATGTATTAAGAAATTTAGTGTGACACTACAAATGTGTCAAAAAATTTAATGTGTCATTATATGTGTTAAGAAACTTAGTGTGTCATAAACAAATATAAATAATTTAGTGTGTCACTAATAATGATATGAGTAAAATGTGTCATATATTAATGTGTCACTAATAAAGACATAACTAAATTAGTGAGTCATAAATGGTTCAATTTTGAATATATAAATTAATATGTTTAGAAACAAACGTTTCACAAAAACTAAAAAGACCGTAATATCCTTTTTAGTTTCACAATGATACATAATGACCCACTAAAATTAATAAATTGTCATTAATAACCCATTTAATCTCATCAATTAATTTATTTTGTATTAATACATCCAATGGCTAGAAACCCTTCTTATCCTTTCTACCACTAGTGACTTTTTACAATAACCACACTCTATATATATATACATATATATATATATATATATATATATATATATATATATATATATATATATATATATATATATATATATATATTATCTATTATTATCATATATACTATTAGGCAAGACAAAGGTTCTTCACATGCCATGTGTCAAAACATTAATTGCTAACTTTCCTAAGTTGGCAAAAATAGCCCCTGAGGTTTAAGTGTCGTCGCAAAGTAAGTCCTTTTGCATTAATTTCTATCTATAGCAATTTGGCAAAAATAGTCCCTAAGGTTTAAGTGTCGTTGCAAAGTAAGTCCTGTAGAATTAATAACTATCTATAGTAATTTGGCAAAAGTCATCCCTAAGGTTTAATTGTCGTTACAAAGTAAGTCCTTTGTAGCCACGAAAATAGACAAACAAATTTTCCGGTCATTCATCAGTTCCAAATTCACGTCTACAAAAGCAATCCCGCTGCATCGCGCGGGTTTCTACACTCGTATATACTATAGAGCAAGACACAAGTTTGTAACATTAATTGCTATCTATAGAAATTTGGCAAAAATAGTCCCTAAGGTTTAAGTGTCGCTGCAAAGTAAGTCCTGTAGCATTAATTGCTATCTATAGCAATTTGGCAAAAATAGTCCCTAAGGTTTAAGTGTCGTTGCAAAGTAAGTCTTGTAGCATTAATTGCTATCTATAGCAATTTGGCAAAAATAGTCCCTAAGGTTTAAGTGTCGTTACAAAGTAAGTCATTTGTAGCCACGAAAATAGTCCCTAAGGTTTGAATTGTATTTGCAAAGTAGGTCCTTCAAGGACTAACCAAATAAAGTTTGTAGCATTAATTGCTATCTATAGCAATTTGGCAAAAATAGTCCCTAAGGTTTAAGTGTCGTTGCAAAGTAAGTCATGTAGCATTAATTGCTATCTATAGCAATTTGGCAAAAATAGTCCCTAAGGTTTAAGTGTCCTTGCAAAGTAAGTCCTTTGTAGCCGCGAAAAATAGTTCTTAAGGTTTGAATTGTCTTTGCAACGTAGGTCCTTCAAGGACTAACCAAATAAATAGACAAACAAATTTTCCGGTCATTCATCAGTTCCAAATTCACGTCTACAAAAGCAATCCCGCTGCATCGCTCGGGTTTCCACACTCGTATATATATATATATAGGGAAGGGTTATTTTCAGAACTAAGAAAAATGCGAGAACCAGCATCAACCAATCAGATTTTTTTCTTATATTAATTTTTATTAATTAATTCAAAAGGGTATAATGGTAAAATTACTTTTTTTGTATATTTGATTTTTTTTTTTTTTACAAAAAACGTTTTTTTAGTTCCCGTAATTCTAGGATTTTTTTTTATTTTTTATTTTTTATTTTTTTTATCATTGTGTGCACATGTGTTTTGCATTATTTGATAATTGTATTTTACGTTTATACATAGGTTTTTTGTATTTGCACATGTATCTATAAAAAATATTATATAAGTATGTATACAAACAACAAAACTTTAATATATTTATGCAATTTTATACAAACAACATACCTTTATTAAAAAATATTACATAAATAAGTTTTATTACAAAAAAATGAAGCATGCATATGTGCATAATACAATGTCTTTAATAGTTAGTTCATCTTTTAGGCGTGCGCATGTATTCCTCGTCTTGTTAAAAAACCCATGAAATCTACACATGTGTTTTAAATCCTTATGCACATATGTTTTTCATCATTGGCCACTCTCGATCTCTTTGTATGCATATGTGCAATTGAGTTCGTCTATATGCCCTTATATATACGTATGTGCATTCTTCATATTGCTCATTATACTCGAACCTGTAATCACAAACAAATAATAGATGAATTATTTAATCATAACAGCTAACGAAACATATATGCACAATCCTTTCATAACAACTGAAATTAAACAAAAGAAACAAGTTCATGAAACTGTAAAAACACATATGCATAGAATGTTTCAAATTCACAACTGTAAAAACACATATGCACACTCAAAAACACATGTGCACACTGAGACTCGGTAAAGAACATATTTAACAAGAGCATGAATGTATACGCGGTAAAGAACATATTTAACAATAGACTCTCATAATATGAAGCTTCCACTCTTAACAGTAGGCTCTCATAAATAAAGAAAATACATGTGTATAATAATTTAGACGCAATAATATTTGAAAATACATGTGCATAATCATTTAGAATATATGTGCATAATCATCTAAGTATGTATAATATTCCCTAGCTTAGAAAAGTATAATAAGTAAATTAAACCCAATTACACCATCACAATAAACAATACAAAAAGATATAACAAGTCCGCATTTACATATAACAGAAAAATCAATAATCAACAAAAAAAAAATCAATAACCTTAGAGGACTATAAGAAGCCATTAAAAAATTCAAAAACAACCTAACAAGCTAAGAAGCCATTAATACCCACATAAAGGACTACACGACAATAATTCTCGCCCATAGTATCACAAGTTCAAAACAAGGACAAAAAAAAAACCAAAAGACTATCTTTATTAAATCTCACTCCTCATTCACCCCCGATTAAAATAAAATAAAAAAAAAAAAAAAAAAAAAAAAAAAAAAAAAAAGTATATAGAATCTTACCGCTGATCATTTTTCAAGACAAATATGCAATTGCCCCTCTCTTCATCATTAGTTAATATCCGCATTGTCATTGTAATCTTCATTAGACACCCTCATATTAAAATGTGCACATTTGCATTCATCATCTTGATCATACTTATCAAACACAAAAAGAAATCCACATAAAATTATCTTTTTGAAATCTAAATACACAATGAAAAGTTATTAAACAACATCAGTTAATAACTAGGATTTTTAAATCAAACCCCTTGTGAAACATCGACTTTAAAATAAACAAGGAACTAATGGACCAAGAGTCTAAATTGTTGCCTAAAACGAAAATGAAAAAAAAAGACTAATATGCAGTAAGTTCATCCTATTAAAAATATTAAAAGCAATCTAAAGTGATGCACAAGCAAAATAAACAAAGAACCAATAGGCCAAGAGTCCAACACCTTCAAATCTGAAAAATCATGACGTCATCAAGCATATGCAGATCTAAACAATATTGACTTAATAAAGGCATATACTTTAACCCAAGTTGCGTCTACATATATTCTTTTAAAAATGGGTCGAGTTTATTCAGTTTGTCTATTCCATTTTTTTCTTATGAAACTTTGAAATCAAAACAACAATCGTGATAAAAGAACTGGGATATATAGCAAAAGAAGCCAATTAAAAATTTTAAAAAATGCTTAAGAAACACTTTTAAACAACAAATCTTTACCTTTGTTATGCTAGATAATAAACATAGATCCGATGTTATTGATGTTCATCTTTTTCGTTTTCTGAGAGAAGATAGGGAGGGACCGGAGGGTGACTGCGGTTCTGCTAGAAAGAGGGAGAGAGGGTTAAAGGTTGTAACTGATAGGGTATGAGATGCTATTTTTATGGAGAATGGAAATACCTAAATTGCCCCTAATTAATTGTTTTTTTTCAAAATAAGTTATAAATATTTTCAAAAATGCCATCTTGCATTGCCATGATATACATCATGCATTATTAGGAGTATAAAGGTGGTTCTCGCAAATTTCTTGGTTCTGTATATAACCTTACACTATATATATATATATATATATATATATATATATATATATATATATATATATATATATATATATATATATATATATATATATATATATATATATATATATATATATATATATATATATATATACATTATATATAAGAGGAGGCATGCCACATAAAATGCCACTTGGCATCCCATAATGCCATGTCATATTTCCATGTCATCATTGTATTTATGTGGCATTTTTTTTTTATTTTTTTAAATGACATGTGGCATTTTATTTAATATATGTACAATTTTATTTTTTTAAATTTCAAAATTCGTTTATTTTTTTTAATATATGTACAATTTTATTTTTTTAAATTTCAAAATTCGTTTTTTATTTGTTAATTTTTAATTTTAAAATTGTTTAATTAAAAAGAAGACATGTATTGGATTTGAACTTGGGTCATTCATGAGTTTTGTAAACAACTTACCACTAGAGTAAATTGTTTTTTGATTTATATCTTTCAAATCAATACAAATAAGGAGATGCTAAAAAAATCCTACAATTTGTAATTTAGGAATGTATATTATAAAGATAACAATTAAAAATAATATATAATTATTCCTTATATATTTTTAACCTATTTTTTTGTGTATAAATACACCCTATTATATTATTCGGAATCATAACAATCCCTAACAAGTTGTATCTTTTTAGTTTTACAGGTTAATAATCCCTAATTTTTTTTCCTCTTGATGTTCCCAGTCCAATTGTTAGCATTGATCAGTATTCAATTAAGATGCAACTGTCCTTCAAGTCAGCTTTGGTGGTTCTCTTGGTGCCCTCAATGATTCGGTAATCTTTAGTTATTTGTCTGAAAACTATACTCTTGGTTCCAGAGCACAACCAGTTTGCACCAACTGAATTCTTTGCCATCGAGTTGTTCTGCTGCCTACAATATTGAGTTAATAAAATCTGAGTATCTTCGGAAGAAGCATAAAATTGTTGGTACTGGTTTTGGAGAGACGTTATCTTTTGTTTCTAGGTGTTATGTTTTTTGGATAAATAAAGATTCATTAGGTCATAACTTCTCAACGTACTCAAATATGTATGCATTTTTCCATAATGGTTGTTGCCCTCTTTTTGAAGAATACTTTACAAGGGTTTTATGACCTGATTAAACCGCTTGTATTGCTGGTGCAGATTAGTGCACTGAAACATCTAGGCGTGGATGTAGCAAAACGAACTATCACAGCTGAAGGGTCAGTCATAAAAACACAAGCTTTTGTTACTCGAATGTAAGTATGTTTCATATTTATCTCCAATACTTATGGCGGCTGTGCAACCCTCAGAAGTCGCATTATATTTGCTGTAAATTTGCGCTATATTATTTATCTTAGCAATACTTTTATGATTGGTAAGGGAACTAATTAGCACTTCCATAGAGGCTGCTTTATTATTAAATAATTAATAAAAAAAGGTGGTCTGCTGGAAAAGAATGATTAATCACGCGAACAGAGTATTTGGATTAAGCTATTAATTATCATTTTTGTTTGTTTATTTTATAGATCAACTTGGTGATAGGTTGAAGATCCAGCTCCCCTGTAGAATATCAGAGTGACCATCATAAGTAATTTTTTGAAGTACAATCAAGTAGGTACACATTATTAAGCTATTGAACATTTTCTTTGCTTCAATATGATGCTGCTTACGCAATGCAATACGTTTCAGGAGTCTAGAATGGGGGAGGCTTGCATATGTTGGAACGAGAATATGCACCCTATCAGGTTTTTATTCCTTTGCTTATTTTTTACCATGCAATATGTTTAGTTTCCCCATAGGAAGTATAACACTAAACATCTTGGTACATAAAAAAAGTACAATCCCCTACAATAACAATGTTTGTGACTCTATAAGATCTACAAGGATATTTGGTCTCCATATGATGTAAATATTTAGATACAATTTCACAATGCTTAGTTAAGAGTAAATAAGCACTTTAAGTCAAAATCTACTTCGTAGTAAGTACCTTCAGAATAAGAAAGCCCATCAATGTTAGATACATGGATTTAGATGGTTGGCTAATTATGTAATATTAATTGCAGATGGATGGGGTAGCGTCACAAGCACAAGAACGCTAGGTTGACTCATGTTTCAGTGTTCAAGATTTGGCTGCATCAATTCAAAGCTTACCAATGTTAGCAGTCGTCTCCCTACTGTAAGTAAACTATATTCAAGTAACTTTCTCTAAATTAAATAGAAAATCACAAAAACCTTTGTTTGAGTATATATAAAATTTAAGGGATTAAGCCCACCCAACTATTAAGACTACTTTATAGGTCACCCAAATACTTAATTGGCTTCGATTATGCCAATTTCACATAAAGAAATCTGGATGCCGAAGATAACCATAATGTATTTGAGAAAACAAAACTAAGCTTGCTTATTGCATTTATAATACAAAGCATTACATATCTTTTCCACACAGTGAATAATGTTTGTTTCAGGTAAAACAATGACTGTGAACACATTTATGCATGTGCTATATCTTTTAACAACATAAATACATAAGCCATTGTGGTAAACAAAAGTTTGGCCTACTCTAATAACAAAAATACATGTAGTATATCTTTTAATGACAACAATGCATAAGCCATTGTGGTAAACAAAGCTTTGGCCTACTATAACAACGTTCTTTAGTGGTACCTTTCAAATACAAGGTACATGCGTCTCCCTTTTGAAACGTTGCAAATCACCTACATGGTTTGAAATGTAGAATTGACCCTTATATTGAGTGCAGGTTCCGAAAGGGATCTCATATTTTAAAAACCTAAGTCTTTCAGTCAATCAACTATCTAGATCATTTCCACTTCATGGTACATGCTTTTATTACAGATTTGTCGTCATTTTTCATAACGTTTTCCAATTTATTTTCTTCAAAACCTGAATCTCCTATATAAATTTTAGTTTCAAGGTGAGCATTGAATTTCATATCTATTACAAAAGCATATACTGAAAATTAGTAAGGTCTAATGCATTAGTTGTTTGATCAGGAACTCATCGTTATGAAACATGGATCCGAACAGGTTGTAGAAGAATTAAGGTCGGGTGATATTTGTGGTGAAATTGGGGTTCTTTGTCATAGAACCTAACAAAATATTATTAGGTTCTTAATAAATGTGTTTGCTATTGTGACACTTAGATCCATACATAAGCCGAGCCTTATGAGAACGTGGCTGAAGGCGCAGGGACAACATACCCGAGAGTTAACAATGCAAAAAAAAGGGTCAGGAGTCTGTCACGTGGCAGGAAGCTTAAAAGGCTAACGTTCAAATCTTTCATTGTCATCTCATATGCAAACAAGTAAATTTCTATTATTTTTTTTATTTTCGTTTGCAAAGATACAAGTCATTAGTATGTTTATGAACAGGTTTGGTTAATACTAGTCTCTGTATCTTGTCAATTGCAGCCATTGATCTGGTAGATGAAGCCCTAAAAATGGAGATTTCTTCAAACCTACTGCACTTGATGAGATCAATCGCTCAGTACTGAAGCTGGAGATGGAGAGGCTATGTTCGTGATACAAAGATTCATGGCACAATGACTGGAGTTAGAATAAAGACATGGCAGGTAAATAAGTCGATCTTCATCTTTAATACAAGCAAAGTGGCAATTGGCAAATCTAGCCTTTAGCATATAATGACAAATTTTTATATAAACATTAAAAAGATAAATTTTTTGCTGTTTTTATGCAAATGTTATATTTAGGCCATGGACATGGACATGGACATGGTAGTGCAAGAAATAGGAAAAAGCAAGGAGAAAACCTAAAGCAAGTCTTAGGTTTCTTTAGAGAAAGTGTATAATGGCACTATTTTCCAGCAGATGTTTCAAGAATAATGTGTTAAAGAAGTTATATGATTACCCCTACAAAAGTAAAGATCTTTTTTTTTTTTTTTTTTTTTTTTTTTTTTTACGTTTTTTACTTCAAAGAAAGATTTACTGGGAGAAAGGTGAGTGCCTATTTTCAACCTAACTTTAGTGGTCAACATAGGAGTATAAGTTTGTTTTTTTCCCACAAAATCAGATGATAATGAGCTATATACTCCCATGATGGATACATTTAACTGTATTGTTAACTTTCTTACAATATTTGTTCTAATGACAGGCAATGTTAGGTGTTGACCGACTAGAAATGATCAAAGGGATTCCGCAAAAGATACTTGCATTTGAAAAGTTTGTGGAAGAGAATCCATACTGGCGTGATAAAGTGGTTTTGTTACAGATTGCGGTACCAATAAGAACAGATGTTCCTGAGTGTAAGTTTAGGAAATTTTGGATTTTTAGTGCCAATTGGTATTTTCTGGTGCTATTGCATCTTACTTTTTAATTCATTTTTGGTTTCCGATAATGTGATTTTGCAGATGAGAAACTCACAAGTCAGGTCCATGAAATTTTGGGCCAACACGTACTGACAACTGTTCCAACTCATAATTTGGTTAGTCATTTCTTATAGATTAATGTTTATTTACATTCACTCATATTTGATGTTTATTAAATTTGAAAGAAAACTCTGTTATGTCATTATGTATGCAAGACCGGTCACTGGATTTTCAAGCTTTTTGTTGGCTGCTGAGGAGGGATGGTTAAGTTTAGGACATGATCTTGGGTTTGCAACAAATGTAAGATTATTAGGTTAGCTTCTCTAGCCAAACGCATACCTTGAACCTATATATATAGTAACCCTTAGTTTGTTCTTCCAACATATTCACTGGTCGCTACTTTCAAGTGACAAAAATGGCTTCTTCCAAGATCATTTCCTTTGCACTGGTTGTTTCTGTCTTATGCTTGATGAGCATTACTTCTTCGGGTCAACTCACACACGACTTCTACTCGAGAAGTTTCCCGAGTGTTTTTGAGGCGGTTGGCTCAGTGGTTCGATCTGCAGTATCAAGGGACAAGCGCATGGGAACTTCCCTCCTTAGACTCCATTTCCATGATTGTCTTTTGAATGTATGTACCTTTCATTATAAATTTAATGTAATTCGAAGTTAGAGTGACTTAGTTGATCATGATTAATGAGGGCCAAGGCTAATTAGATGTGTTTGTCGTTTTCTATTTTAATTTTGTGTAGGGGTGTGACGGGTCAGTTCTAATAGACGATACACCTTCTTTTACTAGGAGAAAACAAAAGGGCCTAATGCTAGTTCAACTAGGGTCTTTAACGTGATCGATGATGTGAAGTTGAAAGTTGAAGAAGTTTGTCCTGGTGTTGTTTCAAGTGTTGATGTATTAGCAATTACTATTATTGAATATGTTGTGGCTAATTAGCTGTTATATAATGAGTTATAGAAACGATTTTTGATGTGCTGATCTTTATTTTAAGCAGCAGTAAACACTAATTAAATGTTTGATTGTTCGGAAAATTCAGATTGTCATCCTTTTTCATGCTTAGTTTTGGTTGCGTTTTTTGAAACTTGCAGATTCAGCCACTTTGTTAGATGTTGCAACTGTAAAGTTGCAATTTGGATATATTGGTTTGCTTCATTCTCTTTTAAATTTTGTTCATACGAATAAAGTGTTATTTTTTTGAACAAATTCAGTTTTTACCCAGTCTGGTCTCAAACCGAGATTATCCGCAATTTTGATTGATAAGTTATTTTTCTCCATTTTGCATATCAGGCCCAGAGTCAGTATGCAAAGAATTATCAGAAGCAAACTCATAGAATGATATCTGCTAATAATTCGCGTAAATACACGCTTCACTGATCTTCCACTTCGGTTCATCTCACATCAACATTGAATGCAAATGTTACAAAAATCTTTACCAATCCCATTTTGTACTTGCAATTCTGCATTTCTCCTCCCTTAGCATGCGGGGTGTATTAGGGTAAGGATAGTTTGGTAGTATTTTTTTTGGTATTGAGTTTGATGAGTCGGCTACCAATGTGAATTGTGCTAGAAAATATCCTATTAGACACCCTTTTTCCTCTTCATCAGGTATGCTACATGGGGCGAAACTATATAGTGAATATGAAAAGAATATTTTGCTGGAGTTTACAGAGTTTCGTAGGACAACTTCTTTTAGGTAAGTTTAGTTTTATGTGATATATTTTGGCCTTAGTTTTGGTTAATTTAGCATTGTGAAATTATCATAACAAGGGAATACTTTTTAACGCACCCAATTTTAGCACTTTATGTCACATTCTTATCAACCGCTTTGTACACGCCATAAAGGTGCTGCAGGTGCCATTCACGCACTAGGAACTGCACATAGTGGTAATTATGTGGAAATATCATTTTTTTTCTCTATATAACAATGACTTTGCTTCTTTCTTTTGTTGGTAGACTAAACTAGAATGTATTTGCAGGGCTCCTAATGTTTATTTTGAAGCTGATATTGCTGTTAATCTAGAAGATGAATTGGCTAGAAGCAAAAGTATTAAGTGTCCTGATGTGGATTAAAGATGCAGCTCTTGGTTGCTATGAAACGAGTTGTCATAGGAGCTATCATTTCACTTGTGCAAAGCTAACACAACAATGCAGATGGGATGGAGTGCGAATCAATATGTCATATTATATCTGAATAATATATGAAGATTTTTATTATTTTTTTTAGTAAACAGGATAACGTTTTCATGTTATGCCCACTTCACGCCTCTCAGAAGCAGCGAAATGAAACATGCAGCTCTGAAGTCAAAGAGAAAAATAAATATGTTCCAAAAAGGTATGACATTATATGGTTTGACAATCCCTTTGAATTTGGAGATTTGCTAATCTTGACACTTGGATTTTTTAATTTCAAATTGATCATACACACTAAAGAAAATAGCATGTTACTTTGCGGCAGAGAAAATTCTTTGAAGTTGAGGTAATCAACACATTGCTTTGAAAAACTAATCTTTATAGACCTTGATTTGACAACAAATACATTTATTAAATTTGATACTTCATGATGTTTGTAGCCAGATTAAGAAAGATATACCTGAATGTTGGACTAGAAAGTGCTTTATGATTTTATTTTCATGTGCTTTTAGAGATGGTACATCGAGAGATTTGCCTTAGAGGTACTCTAGATGATGTTTTTAAGGGTAAGTAAGTAAAAAGATAGTCCCATAGTTCATTATAGATGGTATATAGAGAGGCGTACCTTCGGGTACCTGTCTTTTTTATTCTTTAAAATTGATATTTTGAAAAACAAACAGTAGCATATGCCCTGGCCTTCGACTCAAGTCATATCATATCATTATAGTAAAATATATTTTATGATGATATGATGTGGTCTATAAAATGGTCGCTTTAAGCTTTTATATATGTTTTTGTTTTATGATGCTTGATTTTCATGTTCTAGGTACCAATTTATGCCAATTGAAGAATATACTTAAACGTCTTTCAAAAGAAAAACAAAAAGAATATGCTGTGACATTTTTCAAAATGACTGGATTCTTATATATAATGTTGTTGCTATTCTCACATCGCTTCAGGAGTATTTTTGCTCTTGCATAATGTACTCAACTTACAAATATTGAGATCAAACATATTGTTTATATTCTTTACAATGTATTGTTGAGGTTAATGGGAAATCAACTCCTGACTCGGATGCTTTTGTTAACGACACTAAGGTATAAATGTTCTCTATATTGTAAAGAATATAGTTCTTAACCGTTTAATTTAACTTTTAATAACTTTTTAGTATATATTTGTTCTACTAAATCCTAAAAATAAAAACCACAAATCAAAATACTTACCTGCTTTTAGCCGTTTTATGTATTATGGTAACATCAATTATAGATCTTAACCGTTTTGTTTGACTTTTAATTACTTTTTAGTATATAATTGTTCTACTAAATCCTAAAAATAAAAACCAAAAATCAAAATACTTACCTGCTTTTAGCCGTTTTATGGATTATGATAACATCAATTATAGATCTTAACCCTTTCATTTAACTTTTTAGTATATATTTGATCCACAAAATCATAAAAATAAAAACTAAAAGTCATACCCGTCCATCGGACGGGTTTTGACACTAGTGTATATATATATATATA
Source organism: Chrysanthemum seticuspe (assembly GCA_019973895.1). NCBI lineage: Eukaryota > Viridiplantae > Streptophyta > Magnoliopsida > Asterales > Asteraceae > Chrysanthemum > Chrysanthemum seticuspe. Next base: position 190,326,880 of record BPTQ01000003.1, read on the forward strand.
TATATATATATATATATATATATATATATAGTGTAGGGTTATTTTCAGAACCAAGAAAAGGTCGAGAACTGCGAGAACCGATATGATCCATTCATTTTTTGATCAATGGCTATAAATGTTGGTGGCATAATTGTAATTAAATAGAAGATCTTGTAACTTTTTATAATTGGCAAAAGGGTAGTAATGGAATTTCACATTCAATTTATCAATAACTGCTCACCATAATTTTAGGTCAAATTGATAAAAAGAAAAAAAAACGCAGATCTACTCATTTGTTTCTCACAGCCACCATTTTTCGTTCTTTAAGAAAATCTTCATATCCCCTGAGGATAGCTTCAAATCAAAATCCCTAAATCCCCAAATAAATTCTCCTCACGAGAATCAATCAATAGCTTCTTATTTAATCAGATATGTTGTTGTGTTATTATTTAATTTAATTGATCTAATAATTTGTGAATTGAACAAAAACATATGTATTTTGATTGTAACACGAGGAATCCAACATGGGCGTTAGTGACGTATGTGATTTTTTTTGGTATTAATTGTTCCGCTACACATCGTAGCCTTGGTGTTCATCTGTTTGAAGATGAAGATGAAGAGGTTGTTGTAGTTTGAGTCGGGTCACAAACGGGTAACCTCTGTATGTTTGGGATTACTTTTTTTTTTTTTTTTTTGCTTATAGAATAAACAACTTGCAAATATTCAGTTTAGGAAGTAGTGTTTTGATTTGGTTATTCTGTAAAACGAAGGAATTACACAGGAAATAGAATAGTTGGTAAGAAATAGGTGATCGTCAAGGGTTTTAGGTTAAATGTGAGTGTATTTTGGTTCAAAACTGCTTATTTTACACCTGAATAAGGAGATAAGCAAGTAGTCTGTTTGGAGTTGTGTCAAACAAGATGATGGGTTGTAACTTTTGTGTTTTAATGGTGTTTTCATAAACAATTTTAATGCATGTGTATAGTATCTTAATTGAGTACTTCCTGTAATCGAATCAAACATCAGACTTGTATGTTCTAATGGTGTATTCTTGTTGACTAATAGATAATGACGATGATGACTTGTGCACATTTGCATATGAAGATCAAAGTTTATGGTTCTCGGCTCGAGATTGTGAAATGTTTTGTTTTTCTTTTGTACACCCAATTGCAATGTTAAGTTTTTATAACAGATTAACAATCGATAATAATGTAGTATAACGGTTAAATGATGAGAAAACAAGTTACACCATTGAACTCTTTATTACAACAATACTATTAGATGAAATAGATGTGTCGTAATTTTAGTCATAACTCGTATGTTGGTTCACTAATTGTAGTGAAAAAAATAGCGACACTAGACTCATGTAGGGATTTTGTGAATCCAGGTTCACAATATATGACACTAGACTCACTCAGGAGGAGAATGTGGTGTCTTTTATGAGATTTATTTCCCAATGCCAACATCAGCAAATGATCAGCCATGGTACTCCATAAAACAAGGAAGTGTGCATTTTGTTGTTATTCCAACCATCATGCTTGGTCTCCTAATTCATAACAGGTTAGTTTTATTTAAAAAGTTTGAAATAAATAGTTGAATAAAACCATTGGCTTGTGATAACTGACGTATATATGCTATGAGCAGTAACACTTACAATGCATATATATTTTATTGCTAATACAAAATCAATAAAAGGAGTGTGCATATTGTGTGCACAAGGAAAAAAATACATTGTGCATATGTGTTTTATGGCTGATACAAAATCGTTAAAAGGAGTGTGCATATGTGTTATTCAAAGTGCATTTCTGTTTTTAGGGCAAAATGGCTATTATCTTGAAAATTAATGTTTTCTGTAATTTTTGACATGTTCTCTTTTTGATGTATCATTAATTTGCTGCTACTGAAATATATAATGCTATTCGGGTGTTTATTGTTGGATATGTTTGGATGACTGGTTTTGGAAACTTCTCGTTTTACTATATCCGCAAGGATTTCAATATTGCACGCTTTGCTTAGGTTAATTTTCTTACTACTGATATTGCTAATGAGCAATGATTTTGAATAACTATCAGATTATTTGATCCTTAAAAGTTAGAGCAATAAATAAGCTTAATTAAAAAAAGACCTACACTTTTTTCAAAAAAGTCAAAGAAAGAGGTGTGCATATATGTTTTGAATTGTGCATATGTGTTTAGATTTTGCATATGTATTTGCTATTTCTTTGTGATAAAAAATAACAATTATTGGTGGTTAATGGCACAGTTGTCAGGATCCCGATCCTGATCTTAAGATCTTACGATTTTACGATTCTATAAAGCAAAAACGATCCGGATCCTACGTAGGATCTTAGAAAGCTTAAGATCTTATAGGATCCCGATCTTGACCGTAGGATCTTAAGATCTAATCCGATCCGATCTTACGTTTCTCGAACCGCAAACTGAAAAACTACAAACTTATGGACTATCTTTTAATAGAATTAAGAAAACAACGTGTGATTCTTGCTAAACATTCAATTATTCATAATTTAGGACAATATTTTCATAAAACATTCATATAATTTTGATTAATGATAGATAATCATTTATAGATTTGAATAATATTACAAAGACTATTAAAAAATGACGTTGTAGTAGGATCTTAGGATCTCGATCCGATCTTACGATCACGATCTTGCAAAGACGAAAACGATCCTAGGTAGGATCCCGATCTTAACAACCTTGGTTAATGGTATTGAACATCTGTGATAGTTTATTTACCAAGAATAGCGTATGACTAACTATGCACATGTGTTATGTTAGATTATGCATAGATTGTGCATATGTATTTTGTTAGTTGTCATGTTTATATAATTTGTTTATCAATTGTTTGTGGTTATAGGTATGAGCATGAAGAACAATATGAAGAGTGCACATGTGTTTTGTGGATATTATCTTGCGCGAAGATAATTATGATATATATTTAAAGAGTAAAGACACAAGTGCATACCGCAGATACATGTGCAATGAACTAATTTGTGTACGCATATATAAAGGCAAAATCAAATGCATATGTACATACAAAGAAATCAAGAGTGCCCAATGAGGAAAAATACATGTGCATATATGACAATATATTATTTACTTTTAAAATTTTGTATTTGAATTGTATATCAGGAGATTTTAAATTTTGTATAAATTGTTTTTGTTTTAGATTATATACAATACATGTGAAATACTTTTGTATGGCATTCTATACACTTGTGTAAAATATTTGTGAGCAAAACGCATTAGAATTTCAAGCAATTGAACATTTAAAACATATGTAAACTTAAATTATTAAAAAAAAAAAAAAAAAAAAAAAAAAAAAAAAAAAAGTGCACGTTGCTAAACACACATGATGGAAAAAGTTATTACTTAAAAAAAATAAAAATAAAATAAATTCCTAAAATATAGGAAAAAACGTTTTTTAATTAAAAAAAACAAAAATATGTCCTATTACTATTATACCCTTTTGATTTAAATAATAAAAATTAATATCCAAAAAAATCTGATTGGTTGATGCTGGTTCTCGCGGTTCTCGACCTTTTCTTGGTTCTGAAAATAACCATTCCCTATATATATATATATATATATATATATATATATATATATATATATATATATATATATATATATATATATATATATATATATATATATATTCTTAATTACATAATACAAAAATAATTTTTTTATACCTAAGATTTTAATTTATTAATGTATTTAAATATTTTTATATTATTATTTTGATTTATAGTTATTAATAATTGTTATAATAATAATAATAATTATAATAACAACAACAACAACAACAACTAGAGGAGTGGGGCTTAAAAAGTATTTCGGCTCCTCAATAATTCTTGTAAATCCTATATGCCTTTAATAAAGTAATGTTATATTATAATAATAATAATAATAATAATAATAATAATAATAATAATAATAATATAATTATTATTATATTAATATTAATGTTATTATCATCATCATCATCATCATCATCATCATCATCATTGTATTAGTTATTGATTTTTTAAATTACATTACGTTTACAACCACCCAAACAGGTGCAATTTAACTTTTGACATTTTACAATTATATCACATTACAGTTCATTACATTACAATTTCAATTTTTTACATTACGATTTATTCAGATTACAATTTTTTTGACATATTGCAATTCTTTCAAAAATATTATGCGAACCAAATGTCCATTAAGGGTAAGAACAAACTTTCCTTTAAAATTACTAATTTGCCCTTATTACATAGGTATTTTTGAAACATTTTATGAACAAAATAAATGCACTAACTTACCCTAACTTTTTTGTTAAATCATCACTTTTTATTTATTTATTATATAGTGGTGCTTATTTTTATATTAATCTTTTTATGAATAGTAGCTTGTTGTTAATAAATGTATATATAAAATAAAACAACAACAACAACAATATATATGCCTTGATCTGTTGGTATATAGAGAACCAATTTATAACATGGACTTGGATTAATTTGGAGGCCCTTGAAATACTATTTACGAAAAATAATCATCAAAATATCGACTACTATTTAATGAAGAGGTTAGTGTGAGCATAAAACCAATGTTGTAAATTTAAGTTGACATAATAATATTTATTATGTAATGATATGATTAAGAATCTTACAACACGACAATAAAAGTAATGTCATCGCAATCAAATAAATGTTTTTGACCGTTAAACTTTATGAATGCGCGATTTTTTTTATACTAAGACGGAGTATCCTGATAATTCAGAGGAAAAAATATTAATCATTAAGCGTTATCTCATTTATAGTCTGATACATATATTACATTAGTGTACCCAATATAGAGACTTTATCTAGTACTAGGTATTTTGTTATGATTTGATTAAGAATCTTATAACACAACAATAAAACTAATGTCGCCGCAATCAAATAAATGTTTCGACCGTTAAACTCTAAGAATGTGTGAATTTTTATATACTAAGACGCAATGATTGATGTAATGATAATTAAGAGAGAAACAATTTTTATTATTAAACATTATCGTTTTTATAATGCGAAACATGTTACGTTAGTATACCCAATATAGAAATATTTATGACAAATGATTCAACAAATATGATTTATGTTTTCACTATAATAGACGACGCGCAATTATCATATGGCACAAATTTCTTTTTGTAATTCAGGTAGTTAAATATCTTTAGTTAATTAAATCGATAATCTTGATATTAAATCTGATGAAAAAGAAATGATATGACATCATTTGTAAATCTAATTTGTCGTTTTAAAACCCCGTTAATCGCAGTAAAGTTAAAATTAATAGGATTGCAGAAAACTATTTACATGTCTATTTATTTTATTTATATAATTACAAATTTAAATATCAATGTCAAATATAGAGACTTTGTCTACTGAATGCCATTGGGCATCAGTTAAGATGAATGAAAAAAATTCTTTGAGTTTGGTAAATTAAGATGCATATTCAACCTAGGTAATTTATAATTTTAGTTAATATGCATTAAATACAATATTTATTTTAGAAAATTAAAAATTGTAAATATTATAGCGAGTGTCTTTTAAGGAACTTGTTAGACAAAATAAAAAAGAAAAAAAGACAGCAATATTTTCTAAAGTTAAATACTTAGTTTACCTTATTAAATGTTGTAGCAATTTTAGTTTAAGTTGCCAAATTCTTGAACATAATTCACAATCAAAATATCAGTGGAACTGAATTTAATTTGCTACATTTATCATATTAGACGAGTACTCATGCATAGCAAAGAGATTTTATAGCAGCATACAATTGTAGTGAAAAAAAAGGTTTATGGGTTATAAACGAAAAATAATAAAAGATTAAGAACTTTGGAATTAAACACGATTTAAACTGACTGAAAATAATATTGGTTATGGGTTATAAATGAAAATAATAATAAAAGTTTATGGTTTTCATATATAGTTTTCTTAATTTTTACTTGGTTTCCATATATAGTTTTCTTAATTTTCACTTGAAAGAATATGAATTTTTTCCTTTATATATACTAGGGTTGATATACAAAAAAGTTACTAAACTTTCAAAAAAAATTGTCTTAAGTGTTATTTTGTGTCATCTAAGTTACTATACTTCACGTAACCGGTTATATTGGATACCACTATTTTTGCAACCTATTGTTACCGGTTCACTTCTGACGTGTAAATTGACCTTAATGGGTTAATATACAAATAAGTCACTAAACTTTGCGAAAAATTTGTCATAAGTCACTAATATTTCATTCTTGTCATTTAAGGTACTAAACTTCACGAGTTGTTTAAACATGTTACTGAACCTTTAAAATGATGACATTGCACATTTTTTTAGTACAAAACGGTCCTTGTGGTTAGTCGGGTGTCACGGAGTTCTTTAAACATGTTACTGAACCTTTAAAATTATACGTTTTATATGATTTTATACACCTTTTATACGTTTTTATTCATTTTCATTCGTTTTACGTTTTTGTTTGTTTTTTACGTTTTCATCCGTTTTTATATGTTTTCGTCCGTTTTTGTCCCATTTTTCTTCCGTTTTTCTTACGTTTTCGTCCAATTTTCTTACGTTTTCGCCTATTTTCTTATGTTTTCAAACATAACAAAGGGACGAAAACGTATGAAACATAGAAAAACGGGCAAAAACATAAGAAAAATGGACGAAAATGTATGAAAACATAAAAAACAGGCGAAAACGTACGAAAAATGGACGAAAATATATAAAAACAGACGAAAACGTATAAAAACGTAACAAAAGGGACGGAATCGTATGAAAACATAAAAAACGGATGAACATGTAAGAAAACATAAGAAAATAGGCAAAAATGTAAGAAAAAGGACGAAAACAGATAAAAACGTATAAAACGAATAAAAACTTATAAAATTTGTATAAAACGTATAAGAACGGACAAAAACGTATAATAACGGACGAAAACGTATAAAAACAGATGAAGACGTAAAAAAAATGGATGAAAACGTATAAAGACGGTTGAAAACGAATAAAAACGTAAAAAGGGGATGAAAACGGACGAAAACATATTTTAAAGGTTCAGTAACATATTTAAACAACTCGTGTAGTTGAGTACCTTAGATTACAGAAATGAAACGTTAGTGACTTATGACAAATTTTTCGCAAAGTTTAGTGACTTGTTTGTATAGCTATCCTACGTGGCATACTACAACCGGTTGCCCTTCCATGTAGTGACTAGGGTGGCATATATAAAAAGGTTTAGTAACATATGTGAAAAACCCGTGAAGTGTAGTAACCTAGATGACAGAAGATAAACATTAGTGACTTAGGACAAATTTTTTTGAAAGTTTAGTAACTTCTTTGTATATTAACCCTATATACTAGGCGAGTACCCGCGTCTAACGGCAGCGGTTCCTAACGTCAGATAATTAATGATTTGTGATATTGTGGTGCGTGTTTTGTGTAGCGTTTAAAATAGAACGTGAACCGATGAAAATGCAATAGCAAACGGTTATACTATATGATAACTAAAGTCTAGAAAAAATTCTTAACATCTATCAAACAACATATAAAAACATTTAATGAAACTGAAAGTAAACATTACATTAATTATGAGATAAAAACTAATAACACACGTTACTCGTCACGTTACCGGTCTTATTTTCAAAACTATATGTACCATCAACTTGTTAGCTTGTATGAAGCTTTGTGTGTTTTATTAATTTGTATAATGTGTATAATAACATGTACTTTTCATGTTAGGGTGTTTTAAAAATAAAATTAATTAGTATATTTAATTATTTTATATTTTGGATTATATTCTAGCTTGTTTAAATTATACATTGTGAAATTTTATTGTACTTCTTAGTAAAGGGTGTTTTAATTGGTTGTTTTTAATTTGGTAGATATGCTTTTAATTGGTTGTACAATGTACAATGTGAATAAATTATTGTACTTTTAAGTAATGACATGTTTTAATAAGAGTATTAACTACACTATACATTTCTCTCACATTTCACTTTCAACATTTCACTTTTCAAGGTTTGACCGTTTTTTTTTTTTTTATATGTAGTATAGATAGTATAGATACTAGACGAGTACCCGTACATAGCAACAAGATTTTATAGCGACGGATCGTTTTGTGTTAAAAAAAAGTTTATGGGTTATAAACAAAACATAATAAAAATTTGAAGATTTGGGGATTAAACATAATGTTTTAAAACCCGGTTCGACCCGGGTGGTTCAACCAGTTGAACCATTCCGGTAAAAAAATGGGTCGATTTAAACCGAGTCAACCCGACGGGTTGGGTAAAAAACGGGTCAAATTAAACAGGGTCAATCCACTGGGTTTGAAGCGTCCCGGGTCAACCCGGTTTTCGATATGTATTAATAGTTTCCTTTTTGAATATATGTTTTCAATATTTTCTTTTTTAGTTTCAACTTTTCACTTTTTACATTTTGGTTTTTCCTTTATATATAATATAGCAGGGTACCCTGTGACGTTAACTGGAGAAATAGATCTCAATGAGACCTGATTCACGGGTCCTTTCTGGTTCATTTTTGGATGGATTTTATTGGTTAGCCGAGCCGATGGCGACACCGGTCCCCGTTTGAACCCGTTGGTCCGGTCCGATTTTCAAAATTATATGTACCCTCAACTTGTTAGCTTGTATGAAGCTTTGTGTGTTTTATTAATTTGTGTAATGTGTATAATATAATGTACTTATGATTTTAGGGTGTTTTAAAAATAATTAGTGTGTTTAACTATTTTATATTTTGGATTATGTTGTAGCTTGTTTAAATTATACATTGTGAAAATTTTATTGTACTTTTTAGTAATGGGTGTTTTAATTGGTTGTTTTAATTTGGTAGATTTACTTTTAATTGGTTGTACAATGTGAATAAATTATTGTACTTTTAAGTAATGTGGTGTTTTAATAAGAGTATTAATTACACAATACATTTCTCTCACCTTTGACTTTCAACATTTTTAGTTTTCAAAGTTTGACCCTTTTTTTTATATCTTATGATATAGATATAAATGAATGAGGTGAGATCCTTGCAAAACATGTATCCTTTAAAGAACAAATAAGTCAATCTCAACCATCCATCGACCTTTCATCTAATGGCTGAAATGAAGCCAAAAATAACAAAGAGAGCGCAAAATTTGCATTTTAGCTCATTTAATATAAAAACTCACTTTCCACCTTTTAAAAAAAAATAACATATCTTGCAAACGGTGAATCTTCAAGCTACCAAAAAAACACCATCGCGACGAGAATTAAATCATCTTTCTATAAATATGCACTTTTATATACTTTCGACAAACTTTTTTTTCAAAATTTTCGTCCAGAAAAATCTCACGGGATTCGTAAAAAGACGATTTGTTTTTCAAAATTTTCGTCCAGAAAAATCCCACGGGATTCGTAAAAAAATCCCACGGGATTCGTAAAAAAATCCTACGGGATTCGTAAAAAATTCACTTGTGATTTATTATTTTTAAAAAATCACAAGTGATTTGTAAAAATGAGTAAATCACTGTTTTATACTTTTATGTCACAGATTTTTAAGGGTATATGTTTTTTATATGATTGTTGAAATGAGCTCTTGTAATCTCTTTATTAAAAAGTTGTATGTTGTTATACAGAATCCCATGTGATTCTCTCTAATCCATGGAATTTATATAGAATCTCATGTGTTCCATAAAGATACTTGACGAGTATCTTTTATGTGATTCATACAGAATCCCATGAGATTCTGTATGAATCACATGGGTAATCTTTATAAATTACAAGTGATTCATCAAAGAATCTCATAGGATTCTGTATGGATCACATGGAATTCTATATGAATCACAAGAGATTAGAGAGAATCACATGGGATTCTATATAAATCCCATAGAATTTTCATTTTGCTTTATATAAGATGAAAGTACAAAATTACTTGATATTCTATTTTTGTTGTGTAATGTTATAAGAAAAATTCTTGTTCACTTTGAATATACCTTGTTTACTTTGAATATATAATATTTGTTACTTATATTATGTTTGATCTCATTGGTAATCTGTATAAATCCCATGGGATTCTATATAATCCCATGGGATTTTGTATAAATCTCATGGTATTCTGTATGAATCACAAAAAATTCGTCAAAAGAATCACTAAACTAGATACAATACATGACATCCCTTCTCAGTTAACAAGATAATTAAAAAAAAATGATCCAAGAAAGAACAAAAAACAACCAAAAAGTAAACTAAATATGACACACTAATTTATATATTTTTATTTCTTGTAGAGAACTTTCAAAAGTATCATTGGTTTATATTATTGTAGAGTGTTTATGCTTTTATTATAGTAAGAAAAAAATTAGAGTGAATTACCCTAATTAGAGTGAATTACCCTTGTTAGGAATAACAGTATATATATTTACATAAGAAGTACATTTCAGTCAAAATATTGTATATAGGTCATGGAAGCATGATTTTGGATTCAAATGATGATATAACCCAGTCATTTTAGTAAACTTGGTCATGTATATTTATCAAAGACTCTAACCTTAAGTTAGGAAATTTACATAAGGAAATTCAAAACTGACACAACACTAATAGGATTTATATAAAAAGTAAATTTCAGTCAAAATTGTTGCAATTGTTGAGGGTCCATATGCAACATACTGACACAACACTAATAGGATTTGTATTTAGGAGCTAATAAGCAAGACCTATATAAAAGCTAAAACAAGCACCCTCTTAAATTATATACTCAACAGTTGACCTTTTTTACAAAAATAACAAAGTACAAGCTATTAACCAACCCACGAAAACCTTCAACGCTTAAAACTACTAAACTTACCAGCACCAACATCATCCAAATGACTACTAAGATTGTTTTGGACGTATCTTTCTCTATTTTCGTATACTCTTCTTTGGCTCTTCAAATTATTTGGAAGTACCTTTTTCTATTTTAGTATCATTTTCCGATTAGAAGTCAGCATTCCAACCAGATGAAGCATTGTCACTCGCATTGAATTATATCGATTTCATCTCGTATAGTACCGGTGGGTCTGCTCCAAACACTCTTGTTTCCATTACTTTCTTCTATTCCTCGTCACCTTCCTAGAAATGTTTCAGAAAATTCATATGTTTTGGGATCCGATGAAGACGATCGGAGCAACGACTAACTTTTAGATAGTGATATTTCATGTCTTATTCCATTAAATAGCAGTGATTTAGATCAATTTTGCATTTGGGGGTTAGGGTTTGTAACTTGAGGAAATCGTTTGATGAGAGAGAAATGAAGATGTCGAGAGTGTAAATGGGGGAGGATGAGAAATGACAGGATGTAATTACATGATAGGAGGTGTCATAAAATTACAAAACTACCCCTCCTACTATTTTAAAATGATGGGATGTAATTAAATCTAACCGTTTGATGAAAGTTAAATCAACGGCTAAGATTGAGTGGTTTGATCTTTAAAGAAATCTTGTTCTTTACTTAAATTTTCTCATAAATGAATATACTCTTAAGATCTGCATCTTTTCTTCAACCACTATGTTTTCATACGCATAGCTTTTTTTCCATAGTTATGGCATTTGTTGCAAGGTAAATCGGAGGTTCGTGCTCCTTAACCATTAGATATATTTCGTATTTTACTTATTGTGTAAGATAAAGTTCCTTTAACAACAATTTTTTAACAAAAAACATAGATAAAGCAAAGTAAAAATTCCAAAATTTTGTTTTTAAAGTAATTGTATTTTACAACTAGCATAGATGCGAGTCTTTATGGTATAAAATATAAATATGTTCGATCATAAGTTTTATCTAAAATGTAAATTAAATATTTAATAAAATTCAATTAATATTTCACAAGAAGTCAGAAACCAGTTAATTTATCGTTATTTATTAAAAACTAGAGGAATACTTGTGCGATGCAAGGGAGTCAAAAAAATAAATAAACGTTTTTGGCGAGTAGTGCTTTTCAGTTACGCTTTTTTGTAACACCAATATTTTGATGAACAATGTTCTTCAGTAATTCAAAATAAAGAAATAGAAAAAAATGACGAATACACAAAAGATACGAAAATATTATAATTTTCATTTTAGGAAAATATATATTATTGAAAATGTATAAATTAGTTAGCTTTTATAACATTTCATTTTTAACAAGTACTTTGACTCTATATTTTTCTATGTTTCAAACTTTTTAAGAGGATTTCTTCGTATGGTTAAATTCAAACAAAAGGTTTCATGCATTATATATAGGGGCTTTTGCATATATATTCTCCAAAAAATGCAAAATTGCATATATATATTCAAAGCATGCATAAAAATCATTGTATTATGTGCATAAAAAACTTGTAAAAATGATATATATGCAATTATTCACTTTTGGAGGGATATATATGCATTTTTGCCTATATTATATTATGACTAGACGGTTATCTGCACATAATGGTGGTAGTGTATTGCTTTCGACAAAATTTACTTGTGCTTCAACTTCTCGTTTTTTTTAATATGTATCTACTTGTGGTTTAAATGTAACTATTATTAAATAAAATTACCATCTTTTTTAATTTACAATTTTCTAATCTATATCTATACTAAATATAATGAGTGTATGGTCAAACATTGAAAAGTGAAATCTTGAAAGTCAAAAGTGAGAGAAATGCATAATATAATTAATATTTTTATTAAAACACTCAATTACTTAAAAGTACAATAACTTATTCACATTATACAACCAAATAAAAACATATCTACCAAATTAAAAACAAGAAATTAAAACACCACTTATTAAAAAATACAATAAAATTTTCACAATGTACAATTTAAACAAGCTACAACATAATCCAAAATATAAAATAATTAAAAACACTAATTAATACGGAGTATTATTTTTAAAACAACCTAAAATGAAAAATACATGTTATTATACACATTATACAAATTAATAAAACACACAAAGCCTTATACAAACTAACAAGTTGATGGTATTTATAATTTTGAAAAATCGGACCGGACCAAATGGTTCAACCAGGAACCAGTGTTGCCACCGGTTCGGTTAACCAATAAAAGTCATCCGAAAACGAACAAGAGTGGACCCGTTGAAACCGATACAAACTGGTGGAATTAGGTCTCATCGAGATCTATTTATCCGGTTAATCGTTACAGGGTACCCGCCGCCGAAACGTGCTGGTACCCTGCTATACTATATATAAAGGAAAAACCAAAAAGTAAAAAGTGAAAAGTCGAAACTAAAAAAAGAAATGTTGAAAACATATATTTCAAAACGAAACTATTAATACACATCGAAAACCGGGTTGACCCGGGACCCTTCAAACCCGGCGGGTTGACCCAGTTTAATTTGACTCGTTTTTTACCCAACCCATCGGGTTGACTCGGTTTAAATTGACCCGTTTTCGACCGAAACGGTTTAACCGGTTGAACCACCCGGATCGAACCGGGTTTCAAAACATTATGTTTAATCCTTAAATCTTCAAACTTTTATTATTTTTCGTTTATAACCCATAAACTTTGTTTATCACTAAACGATCTTTCGCTATAAAATTTCGTTGCTATGCATGGGTACTCGTCTAGTATACATTTGAGGGTCCTTTAGTTTTAGCGGTGCCTGTACAATTTTTATTTGTGTTTAGCTCTAAGTGGGTATGTTAGTTTTTATTTTTGTTTTGAGGCTCATCCTTTTTAGTTGTCTTATTAAGAAAGTGAGTTGTCATTTTTTTTGTTTCTTATTTGGTTCCGTAATAAATTGTTGCATGTGTTTCTATAAGAATTATATAGTGTTTGGATTATAAATTTAATGGTAGATGTTATTAGTGTTTTTAAATAATGATATATTAGTCAATCAATATTACCTATTTTTTAAAGTTTTTTAACAATTGTATTTTCAAAAAAATAAAATAAAATAAAAATAAAAACATTGTCCGTTATAAAATTACGATTCGATCTCCATTGATTTAGTGTAATAGCATTAATGAATCTTCCATATACTCAAAATGTCAAGATAAGTAAAAGTTATCATTATGTGATATTACATTATGTTGTTATAAACATATATTACTAACACAAATAATCAATGTCTAATAACAAAAGACATTAAATAAGTTAGGTGATAAAACATTTATTTGGATAACTAATAACATAAAAACAAAATATTAACTAGAGATTTGATCTATAAAAACCGTTATATCGCAAAGACTAAAGCACCTATTCCAAAAAACAAACACCTATTAGTATAAGTATCAATGGGTGCATTCTCACAAAATGGCTGGCGAAAGCCTTACGATCGACCCTCGGTCATTTTCGCTGGAGTTGTAACAACGTCATTGTTTTTATGGACCTTCTTTCACTCATCCCTCGACTCAATCCCTTTTTTTTCACCACTGAAACCTGATTCACAACCTGACCCGACCTTTAACCTCCAGTTCGACCCACCTATAGCCACCTTCTATGATGAACCAACTTTCGGCTACACCCTCGACAAACCCATAAAAGAATGGGACCAAAAAAGAATAGCCTGGCTCGAATTGCACCCCACGTTTTTGCCAAAATCACATGAACGTGTCTTTCTTGTAACTAGTTCCAAATCTACCCCATGCAAGAGCCCAACTGGTGATCATTATTTGTTGAGGACATATCGTAACAAAGTGGATTATTGTCGAATCCATGGTTACGATATTTTCTACAATAACGTGTTACTCGACCCCAAGATGACTGGGGGTTGGGGGAAGCTTCCAGCAGTTCGGGCTGCGATGCTGGCGCATCCCGAAGCTGAGTGGATATGGTGGCTAGATGAAGACACTGTTATCACGGACATGGAGTTCAAGATCCCTTTTCATAAGTATAAAAATTATAATTTTGTCGTGCATGGCTGGCCGAAAGAGGTGTATGTAAAGAAAAGGTGGCTAGGATTGAATGACGGATCGTTTTTGATAAGAAATTGTCAATGGTCGCTCGATCTGTTGGATACGTGGGCTGATATGGGACCACGGTCTCCAAATTTCGACATGTGGACTAAAGTTTTATTAGACGAGTTCAAGCATGGGCCAACTGATCAGACGGCGTTGGCTTACTTGATCTGGAAGAAACAACATGAATGGTTCGGAAGGAAGATGTTAATAGAGACTGAGTATTATCTAGAAGGCTATTGGACAGGAATTGTTGACACATTTCAGAATATAACTGATAGGTATTTGGAGATCGAGAAGAGGGAACAGACGTTAAGAAGGCGACACGCTGAGAAAGTGAGTGAAGCATATGGTGTGCTACGAGAACCGTTTTTGAAAGAAGCGGGTAATGAGCATGGGAGCTGGAAAAGGCCTTTTGTGACTCATTTCGCGGGTTGTCAGCCTTGTAACGGGAGACATAACCCGTTGTTTACAGGTGAAGGGTGTAGGACTGGTATGACTAAGGCTTTGAACTTTGCCGACAATCAGGTTTTACGGAATTATGGGTTTGTTCACCGGAGTCTATGGGCGTCGTCGCTTGCTACGCCCCTTTCATTTGATTATCCGGCGTGATTAGATTAGAAATTTGGTGACTAATGCTATTTGCCCATTCTTGGACATTTTTATGAGCCAACTTTTAGTAACAAATTAAAATGATACCATCATTTCAGTTTATAATGTTGGGGCCTTTAATGAGTTTCATTCAATTAGTAATTGGTCTTTAATTTTCCAAACGATACCTGATTTAATACTGCAGATTCTCGCGTTTTAACATGACAATTTTGGAATTGGAAAATATTTATAACATGTTTGGCACACGAAATTATTAAAAAAGAGTAGGCTTATTTATTTTGTAAAATAAACGTACTACTTAAAATATAAACTTTGTTTGGCAAACTTATAAGATGTTTAAAAATCGAATTTTGCTAAATAATACTCACTGGGCAATGCTTAAAACAACAATAAATATGAATATAAAAAGAAACTTAAGTTTTGTTAAATTAAAAATGACATATATTTCAATTAATTTTTAGAGTTAATTGCTAAAATCGTCCCTGTGATTTACCGGGTTTAACAA
This sequence comes from Chrysanthemum seticuspe, assembly GCA_019973895.1. Taxonomy (NCBI): domain Eukaryota; kingdom Viridiplantae; phylum Streptophyta; class Magnoliopsida; order Asterales; family Asteraceae; genus Chrysanthemum; species Chrysanthemum seticuspe. Next base: position 190,342,920 of record BPTQ01000003.1, read on the forward strand.
AAATCGTCCCTGTGCTTTTTTTTTAACGTATCCTCTCCCCGTGGTTCTGACCCATTACGGGTTTGGTCCCTTGACCAAATTTTCCGTTTGTTGACTGTTAAGCTGGTCATTTGTCGTTAAAATTAAAGGGCAATTTTGTCTTTTCGAGTGAAGTCTATTAACAAAAACCCATTTTACTTCTTCTTGGACAAAAAACACCAACGAAAAACACATACACACACAACCATGAACATGGTGGTTAGATGCAATAGATGTGGAGGACCATCAACCATTGTAACATCATGGACTTCAATCAACCCAGGAAAAAGATTTTATTGTTGTGCCAAAAAAGTAAGTGTTTGGTTAGTTGTATAAAACGCCTAATTTTGTGTTTGACATATTTTTTTAATTTTCTTAATTAGCCAACAAACTGTGGGATAATTGATTGGTATGATCCACCTATGTGTCGAAGGGCTGAGCAAATAATACCAGGTTTGTTGCGTTCAATGAATGAGCTAAGAGGGGTTGCACAAGAAAAGATTGTTGAAGCTAAGAAGGTGAAGAAGTTGGTTGCTTCTCAGTTGGTTGTTTATTCTTTTTGTGTTTGCTTTCAAGTGGTGATGTTTGAAACATCCAACCCCAACAAATCTCTCTTTCCAGCCTTAAACCCTCTTTTAAAGCACCTAAACATACATAAACCCTCTTGAACTTTCTTTCTAGACGGTTTACAGGGTCATCTGGCCTTTCTAAATCAAGCTTAATAGTTAGTATTTGGATTCATTGCTTTTAATTCCAAGCAATAGTCTTTCAGTTGTGCATACTGCTTTGTATAATCACCAATCACTCTTTCCTTAGCCATATGCATAGCTCTAAACACCTTTTGCTTTGAAACCCCAATTTCTAGTTTCTTCGTCAACTGTTCTTTAAGAGCATTCAGTGGAATTTTTGGATTTGGTTTGATAATTTCCTCTACTTCCCTAGACAAGAATGTTGCTGTGAATCTCTTAACAGTTCTTGACTGTAAACATTTGTGAATATCCTCAAAAGTTTTCACTTGCCAAGTATTTTCATTTGATAACTTGGAGCACTGCAAATACCAAGGGCATTGAGATTCGTTATCTTGAATACAGACACCTACATTTGTCTTATTTTTTGACCCACTAACTTTGTTAGGTGTCTTGGGCTTACCATTCCTTTAGGCCCATCAACTGTTGGCCCACTAAACACAACAAGGTCCTTATCAGTTGAAAATTTTGGTATCTTTCCTCTACAAACTACCGTGACCGTAACTTTGTCTTTCTTCTTCAACCACAGTTCTCTTCTTTGTTCAACTACTACCCTTGTTACCATCTCTTTTATCATTTGGCTATTACCAAACTGCTGACCTATAAAGAAGTTTTCTTTCCATATTGTACCCTCACTACCAGCATTAACCTTATTCATTCTAGCCACTTTCCTTAATGCTTTCCTCCTCTCACCTTCATCATCTGATTCACTACCACTACCAAAATCCTCATGATCAACTTCATCATCATCAACCACCTCATTAACTTCTTCCATAGTCTCTGCACTTCTAACCCATTCAACATTTTTATCAACAATACTCCTAAATTCAGCCATATCAACCTCTACATTATCAATCATGTGGTCTTGGTCAACTGCGAACTCACTATCATCACTGTCTGATTCACTATCTAAACCATATTCCCTATCTGAACCATTCTTACCAACATATACATTTGGGTTGTCATTCCTACTTGACTGACCTACATCTAAACTATTCTTACTTGACTCACCTACATTCTTATTGACCCTGGGTACCTTTTTAATACATTCCCTCAACCACTCATCCTCACTAACATCATCAAGTACTTATGTATCATCATTTTGTAGTACTTCTTCAGTAATCTTAGGTTCATTATTCCATCCAACAGAAAGAGGTTCTACATACTTAGGGTCCTTAGAAACAGAGTGATCAACATAAGTCAATAACCTTATGCTTAGCAACATACTTCAATAATTCTAGCACATCTTTATTTGTATCTAATTTTCTTAGGCCATTATCTAAATCAGAGTTAGGTACCTTATAATAAAAGTCCATAACTGCATTTTCATACCCTAACTCTTTCATTATACTGGTGACCTCAAGAACAGAGAACTCATTTGAATCAATAGTGTCTATCCAATTTACCTTCCCACCTTTGTAACGTATCTTAGGAGGACTCGTGAAGGCACCTCCATGGATAATCTTTAGACAAAAAACGGTTGGAAACTTACCTATTCATACAAAATAAAATTTACGTTAGAAACAAATAATTCTTACAACAAATGAATAAACAAACGGAAATGAACTTACTATAATCATCATAGGGATTTGATGTTGAACCCTTTTTACGCACCCTCCATACATAACATTGTTAATTTTGTTTTTCCTTATCTAGGGTTTCATTAAACTTGCAGGTTTAGGGATAAAGATTGTGAGTGGGTGGGTGAATTAATTAGCCTAGGGATGATATGTGAAATGGATGGTTATGAGGCAAAAGAAATAGCGCCAAACGTGAAGTTACAATAATACCCCCAACATATTAGCCACTTCACATGATTTACTGGTCAACAAACGAAAAATTTGGTCAAGGGACCAAACCCGTAACGTGTCAGAAGCATGGGGAGAGGATCCATTAAAAAAAAAGTACATGGACGATTTTCATTATACCCGGTAAACCACAGAGACAACTTTAGCAATTAACTCTAATTTTTATGTTTCTTTATTATGCATTAAATACATGCCTACTTTAAATATGGAAAGAACATATTATTTAATATAACTTAAATATTGCCCACTAAACATTGTTTAATTAGCAAAACCCTTTAAAAATAACAAATTTTCATAATTTTTTAAATAAAATTTATTTCATGTTCTTTACAAAAATAATCTTTTCTTATAACTCAGTTTCTACTTCCATCTTCTGTTTCCTTAAGCTTGTTTTCATAATCGAGTTCTGCATTAATTGTAAAGATTACTACTTAACAATTAAATTAAATTGGTTTTTAATACTATTCAATGCAATTTCAAAAATAAAATGTTTTGTTAAACACAACCCTATGAATTGTGTGTAAGAATTCCAAATATATGAAAATAACAATTAATGAATTCATATAGTTCATAAATATATACTTTTAATAATTATAAAAGAGGTAAGTAATGTTAATTATAGAATGTTTAACGTTCATTAAATGCCAATTATGTATTTATAGAATGCTTATACACAACTCATAGGATTGTGTTATGGGTTGTGTTTAACAAAACCTATAAAATATACATATTCCATGCTACAAATCCAAATATTATAAAACTAAATGATTAAATGACAAAAATATTGCAATAAATGGTTAAAATATTTAGTAAGTTACATTAAATAGTTACAAGCTGTGTATTAAATAGGTACATTAAATAGTTGCAATAAATGGTAAAAAAAATATGATTAATTCACCTGCTCGAGGAAATTTTTTTTTAAGGGATAATGTACATGGAGGCCGCTCAAGTTTTCAACTTTTAACATATAGGTCACTCATTTATTGAAATTAATTATAGGCCGCCCAACTATATGTTTTTTTTCGTTTACATCATTTCGGGCAAAATTTTACCCGAAAACTATAAATACAAATAAGGAATCAACCTCTAACTTATCTAAGCAATATGCATACAAATTTTGATGTGAAATACCGATTATACACTTAATTTAAGTGTGAATTTATATTATTTAAAGTAAGTTAAAAGGAAAAAACTAAAATTTCACGACTTGTTTTTTGTTCGTATTAATTTAATATAGTAGTGTTAGGTTCATTTATGCTGTTTGATAATTATTCGGATTAAATTTGACTAGAATTGGTGTAAACAAAGATAAATACGTAATTTGGTGGCCTATAAGTTATTTTCAAAAAATGAATGGCCTATATGAGAAAAAATTAAAAATTGAGTGGCCTCCCATTATATTATCCCAAAAAATTATTTCAAGAACATATATGTTAAACAGGCTCAAGGATCATGGATTAGTTGAATAAGCCCATCCCTATAGCCAATCATTCGTTGGTCGATTTGGCTGGCGGTTTCTGGGCTACTTTATACTAGAAGTGTCGAAGAAGGAGAGAGCAGCAGTAGTAAAGCCGAATGCTCAAAGCAATTTTGTTTTGACCAATTCTAATTTTAGAATTGCAAGTAAAGAAGAATAAAAGAGCTTTAGATCACGATGGAAAAGAAGGGAGAATGTTGTTGTTAAATATATATCTATCTATATTGTAAACTAATTGATCTTACGGGGGCAACGAAATCCAAGAATATATAGACTGACTTGTGGAGAGAGACCCTCTATGTAGTTGTCTATCTAGGGTGATCGATCTACATCTTTCCCCATAGCCTTGGGGCTGTGTCTCGATCTCCTATGTGCGAAATCTAAGGGACTTGTTCCTATGGAGATTCCCCTTGGTCTAATTCCACGCCTTATGACGAAAGGGGAGTCGGTGTGGCGTAAAATGAAGATTGGGAAGCTACAGCGTACTTTCAAGGACTTCAACAAGGGTAAAAGCCGACTTGAAACACATACTATTTTATTCAAGGACTTCAACAACGTACTTTCAAATTATGTTCCGAGATAACCAATATAACCCTAAAGTGACTATATTACCCTTGTACGGCCGCTAGTCCTTTTACATCGTTAGTCCTTTATACTAACGGCCGTTAGTCCTTTGGCATGTTTTCATCAATTTTTACACGTTTTCGATTGTTTTTGCATGTTTTTGTCCGTTTTTACACTTTTTAGTTTGTTTTTGCACGCTTTCGTCCGTTTTTACACGTTTTTGTCCGTTTTTATAATATTTGATCCGGTTTTACACGTTTTTGTTTGTTTTTACACGTTTCGTTTGTTTTTACACGTTGCCATCCGTTTTTGCACGTTTTCTTCTATTTTTTACATGTTTCGTCCATTTTTACACGTTTTCATCAGTTTTTACACGTTTTCGTTCATTTTTACACGATTTCGTCTTTTTTATACATTTTCGTCTGTTTTTTTCGTTTTCGTCCGTTTTTACACATTTTCGTTTGTTTTTACACTTTTTTGTTCATTTTTGCACATGTCAAAACAAACATAAACGTGCAAAAGAAAACGAAAACATGTAAAAATGAATAAAAACGTATAAAAACAGAAGAAATCGTGTTAAAATGGACGAAAACGTATAAAAACAGACGAAAACATGTAAAACGAATAAAACGAACGAAAAGTGTAAAAGCAGATGAAAACATGTAACAACGAATGAAAATGTGAAAAAACAGACGAAAACGTGTAAAAACAAATGAAAACGTGTAAAAGCAGACGAAAACGTGTAAAAATGAATAAAAATGCATAAAAACGGACGAAATCATGCAAAAATGGACGAAAACGTGTAATAGCAGACTAAAACGTGTAAAAACGAATAAAAACGTATAAAACCGAATGAAAACATGTAAAATCGAACAAAAACGTGTAAAAGCGGACGAAAACGTGTAAAAATGAGAGAAAACGTATAAAAATAGACAAAATCGTGTGAAAACGGACGAAAACGTGTAAAAATGGATGAAACCATATAAAAGCGGACGAAAACGTGCAAAAACAAGCGAAAGCACGTAAAAACGGACGAAAACGTGTAAAAATGAATGAAAACGTATAAAAACGGACGAAAACATGTAAAAACAAATGTAAACGTGTAAAAACGGACGAAAATATGTAAAACCGGACGAAAACATGCAAAAACAAACTAAAAGGTGTAAAAACGGATGAAAACGTGCAAAAACGGACGAAAACATGTAAAAACAAATGAAAACCCGACTAAAACAAAAATGAACTGAAACGTGTAAAAACAAACGAAAACATACAAAAACAACTGAAAATGTGTAAAAATGGAAGAAAACGTGCACAAGGACTAACAGCCGTCAGTATAAAGGACTAAAGATGCAAAAGGACTAACGACTCTACAAGGGTAATATAGTCACTTCAGGGTTATATTGGCTATCTCGGAATAGAATTTGAAAGTACGTTGTTGAAGTCCTTCAATAAATTAGTATGTGTTTCAAGTCGATACAAATTTGAAAGTACGTTGGTATTGTAGCTTTTACCTAAACACAAAACTGTTGCTCTTTAGCATCACCGCAAGAACATTTCTCTTTGACAGGTTTTCAAGAGAGTTATTTTCAATAACGCAAAATCGATGACAATAAAATTTGTCACTAACAAAACATAAAATAAAAAATAGTACATATAAAAAATAATTCAATAGCATATAATTCAGCTAACATCAAAATTTTATATTTTCATAAACATGCATAAAAATCATTGTACATTATGCATTTCACTTGTAAATAAGTAAATATGAAATTTTGACATTTATATTAGTTAAATATGAAATTCTCTCTAAGTTCATAATCAAGTCATCTCCTTGTTGACCCTATGCTAATCTTTATATAGAGCTAAGACCTTTTCCTAAACCTACCATTGGTCTATGATGATGTTACAAGTCATTGATTCAAAATAAGCCACCCAGCTCTAGCAGTCCTTTGACTATAAGTCACATTTCCTTTCCTACTCACTCACTTCAACTTGTGTTAACCCTAATTGTTCCACACACAAAAAATAAATAAAAATAAAAAAAATAAAATAAAATAAAATAAAAAAATCTATATATATACTATTTCTATCAAACAAGACTAATTTTCTTCACTTTACCAAACAACCTTGCGCCCCCACCCAATTCAGTTCCAGCTATTTCCTTTTAATATCAATTTTTTTTAATCCAACTAACTTTTTCTCACATTAATTCTACATTAACTTCTTTTATTCCCTTTATCTACTTCAACCTAACCCTCCATCCTCCTCAATCTCCTTCACCATCTTTATCCCCTTTATCTCTTAAATGTTCGCATAATGTATAGTTCATATTTCTTCTTCATTTCTCCCATATTCTGCCTAGATTGTAATGTTTACTCTTTTAAATAGTTGTATTCCCTCTCATTGAGAGTTAAAAGAAATTGTTAATACAAATAAGCCGTAAAAACGTTTATTTATATTTTACGATCTTCTAATGTTTTGTCGATAACAAACGTAAAATCATTTTAACGAAACAAATAAAATACGTAAATTGTTTGAACTAATAGTTTCTAACATATTCACATTTTCACATAAAACACTAAAACAAGTATAAGTGATTTTATGATTTAGTAATACATATGTACAACAACTAGTGTTTACATATTTGGATAAAATATACACATAACTAGTATGTAGTATATTGGGTAATATAAATGGGTAGAAACTTAAGTATCACAACCCATTGGGCAAATACATTGAATGTAGTTGGGTACCACCCAAAGCCCATAACCCATTGATCTTGACCCATAACCCATTTCATGACATCATGCTTATATCATACATGGATAATATCCATAACCCATGGATCAACCCATACCCAAGTGACCAAGTGCATTGCACTCAAAGATACATTGTATCTAGCCAAAGATCCATGGTTCAACCCATGACCCATAACCAAAATACCCATGGGTAAAAAGGAGCGTCCCACGGATCCCTAGCTTAACGCTGGACGGATCCCTTGTGGAAGGGATCCGGGGAACAGTAGGATTTTTCCTCTATAAATAGTGAGCCATTTCTTCATTATTTCTCACCCCTTTCTAACACACTTTCTCCCTGAGTTAAAAACACACTAACCTCAGATCCAAGAGATCTATGTTTGTAGTTTTGTTTTTGTGTGATCTTTTAGGTTCCTCTTAAAGGCAAGATCACCACCTTTAAAGTCGAGCAAGCTCAAGTCCATAAGTTGCCATGCTTCCTCATCATCAAGGCTACTGAAGTCTTCTTGTTGATGATTCCTTTCTTTCTTCAAAGAAGTGTAGTGTTGAAGACATTAGTGAAAGATGTCTCAAGTATCAAGACGAAGATATTAGTGAAGCATATCTATCGTCTATAGCATAAGCACTTGTGGTAGGTGTTTAGAAGTCAAGACAAGAAGCATTAGTGAAAGGTGCTTAGAAGTCAAGACTAGAAGCATTAGTGAAAGGTGCTTAGAAGTGAAGACACAAGACATTAGTGAAAGGTGTCTTGTAGATCTAGTCAAAGGCATTAGTGAAAGGTGCCTTAGTTGTAGATTCGATATGGTGTGTTTCGATGTACAAGATAGACTAGTATTAGATCCAAGGATATTGATATCCTTGATGATGTTGTAAAGGACTAGATCTCCTTTGGGATTAGTCGTTGGTGTAATGTGGTAGTAGTTCCTCCATTGCAATGGAACTATGTGCTTAGCCTAGTACCTAATAAAGGGTAGGCGACGTTGTGAAGGTGTAGTTCACCTTGGAGTGAAAGAACTATGTACTTAGCCTAGTACCTTATAAAGGGTAGGAGACGTTGTGTAGGTGTGGTTCACCTTGGAGTGAAAGAACCCGGTGGTTAGCCTAGCACCGGAAAAAGGGTAGGCGACGTTGTGAAGGCTTCTCCGCCATAAGGAGATTGGTGTAGTGTTTACGAACTCTCGAGTAGGTGACTCGGGGAGTGGAGTAGGGCAAGGAAGGTGTCCTTGTAGCCGAACCACTATAAATACTCGCGTTGTGGTTTTGTGCTTCTTACTCTTAACTTTACATTACATATCTTTATATGCTTGTTTATCAACATCCAACACACACAACCAAATAGATTGACATAAGTTGATCTAAATAGTTTAAAAGGAAGTTTTAATTGGTAAAACTATTCAATCCCCCTTTCTAGTTTTCCACAATTGGCACCAGAGCTTCGTTACCAAATTTCTTGAAGTATATTGTACTTTAAAAACTTGATACGATCCATGGTTAATTGAAAACTACAAAGAAGGTTTTTCATAAAAACAAACACCATGTCTTTTAAAACTATACGTTTGGATGTTGATTTGATAACAACATTTTTTTTACTTTTTCATTTAATTGCACTAATCTTCTTTGTCATGTTGATTAGTCAAAGCTCATACCCACCAAGCTTTAGGAGTCGCTTGGTAACAAGAATACCTTCCTTAAGAAGGTATCTTAAACGCAAAGGAGCGGGAATAGTCTAAGTGACATTTGCTGTGTCATTTGTAAAGACATTCCTAAGTGCGCTAGAGGTATGATTTTCTTTTTACTTTGCTTGATAATTAAGTATACCTATTTAGGTATTTATATGATTATCTTTTGTGCAATTACATGTTTTACATGAAGCTTCATTAGGAAGCCTTTTTCTCACATACGTGTTTTATTTCTCGTCTAAAGTCGTGGTATATAAAACTTATGTTTTGTTTCTTTTAATCCAATAATAAAACAAAACACGAATTTCAAAAATTCCTCCTTCCCTATAAATAACCCCACCGTCGACCACTCTACCAAACCCTCACTTTTTCAAATCTTCCAATTTCAAAAATTTCCTCTCATTCAAAAATTTCATCTTCCTCCTCATTCCATCTCAACCGAAACCAAGAAGATTCGTCATCAACATGGTTTACATCGCACTCGTGCTCATCGCCTTAACACTCATTGCACTTGTGTTCCCTATGATGAAGTTCACATATGGAGACATTTACTTTGTGTTGTTAATCTACATTGGGATCATATACCCAATCCTTTGTATCATCCTTAGTATTGAAATGCAATATTACTAATAATCTAGTTATCTAGGTTATTATTATCATAATGTGTTTGTCATTTCTTTTGATTTATTCGTTTCATATTCTTTCGTGATACATTAGAAGTCATGTATGCATGTTAAAAGAAAATGTAGGTTAAAACATATATTTTGGTATAAAACTATGAGATCTAAAAACCTATGCGTTTTCATATAATCTGGTTCTGTAATTACAGATCTACGGATCCCAAAAGTTATACTAGCCGGATCCATTTTGAAAAGGAACCGTGGTATCCGTCCTACTGGAAAACAGTTTTTCATGCAAATTAAAAACCACTATCTTTCTAAATGTAATAATCCACTAGAAAGTCAAAACCTTGAGTAAGTTAGAAGTGTTAAACACCATTGTTAATAAAAATCTAGTAAAAACATTAGATAATCATAGGTTGACCACAAATATCTCTTTTTATTAACTTATCATTTCTATAGGTTCAACTATGACGCATGAATACGAGTTTGATTTTTCACTCACTAGCCTCTACACTCCAAACATCTCTCTTGAACCCAACACACCTGGCAATCATGTCCGTGGGTTCAATAATCTCAAAAATCGTCACTTCCACGAAGGACGTATTGTAGACACCTCTCTACAATTCGAAGAAGGTATCAATACCTCCTTCCGAGCCATAGGACTAGAATGTCTTCTTGAAATCAACGAGAAGATATGTCCAAGGTTCATAATGGAATTCTTCCGTCAAGTCGAACTCGTTCGTAACGAGGATCGCTCTCTATCTCTTTGGTTTTATATCAAAAACCAAAAGTTTACTCTAACCCTTGGGCATTTTGCTCACATCCTCCGGATTCCAAATCATGGACAATGTGCCTTCACCGAAGATTGGTCTCTTGATTCTCTCTTCAACTTTCGTGAAGAAAATAGTCCATATTGTTCACACATACCCTCTCCGGAAGATTTAAATCACATAATATGCAAACCTCGACCATATTAATCCGATCCAAACATTATCTTTACAAGGGATATCCGAGAAGAGTACAAGCCACTTGCACTCATCCTACGTGAAAATGTTTGGAGACTTAGGGGAAATCGAGAAATTCTTCCCGCTTGTTGTGCTCACATGTTGTACTGTTTGCTAACACAACAACCATACAATCTCGCCTACTTCTTCGCAAGGCGAATTGCAAATCTTCAAGGCTCCAAGAATAAACTCATCCCTTATGGAATGTTCTTGACACGCCTCTATCATAATGTTATGCACTTCCATCCTCAATTTCAAAGTCCGTTGTACGTACTTGTGAACAAGATGATGGAACCGCTAAACATATCTCTCATGAAGACTTTCTTCATTCTTGATTCCACCAACACTCATCAATCACGTAATGATCCTCCTAGCGAAAATACTCAAGAAACCTAGTAGTATTTCAAAATAGGATCAATTCTCTTGTACTCGTGCTTTATCAATGTAATCCTATTTCCTTCATGAAATAAAAACATATTACATTTGATATCTTAGTGTTAGATACCCACTAAACCAACCTTGGAATATAATGCATTGTCAAGATCATTGCATGCCTTTAGTAAAGGTTCTGCTGAGCAGATGGACGGATCCCAAAGTTTGTGCTAGACGGATCCCTTCATTTAGGGAACCGTGGGATCCGGCAAACAGAAAATGCAATTGCAAGCATTATATTTCAAACATATCCTTAGAACACCTCACACTAAACTAAACATAGTGTCTTAAGGCAAATTAAGTCCTTATCAAGATAAGTAGATCCTTCCTACTCACACATAGCTCACCTAGATCACACTCTAAGACGCTTGTAGATCTATCGTTTCATTTTTAATCCATTACTCTTCCGCTCTCAAACTCACACTTCATTTTTTACTTGATCCCTCACATTTAGCCTTAGAAATCTTTCGATTATGGTAAAATAGATCATTAATCATCCTTTCCTCAAAATTGATCAAGGTTGATCAAACTCTACTTTTTCCCATCTCAAAGCTTCTAGGATATTTTCCAAAACACTATCCTAAGTCACAAACTGATCACTAGGATCACTTAGCTTCAATTGACACTCTCATTTTTAGTGTCATCCTTGCTCATCCATTGATACTCTTGAAAGTTCCAAATCCCTCCATAAAAGACAATCATTAGCTACATCATTCATTACCTTCAAGTACTTAAGCACCCCTTCATTTAAAACACTTAGGAGGACTGAAACACTCAAGATGTTATAGGTCTTAGATCTTAGAAACATCATTTCCACTCTTTCATCACTGCTGAAAGCCGGATCCCTAGGATTAGCCTAGACGGATCCCTCTGAGGAGGGAACCGTGGGATCCGGATGACAGTTTGTGTCAAATCTAGATAAAACAATCATTTCAACTCATCTTCCTAACTCAAACACTCCATCTCATCTTAAATGAGTTCCTAGATCAGTGCAAACTCTGTAGTTGACTCTTGTGCATGTTAATCATCACATTCAAATGAATCCTAATGGCTTAAGGCTTAAATGCACTTGCCAAATCTCTTGGTTTATAAACCACTTTGTTAGGAGCTCCATAGTCATCACCTTCTTCCTAATTTTCAGCACTTTAGAAACCCTTGCAAACCTCTTGAAATCATCTCATCATGAGGAAAACCCCAAGTAGTAACTTATCCACCAAAGAACCACCCATGAAAAAGGTGCGTGTTATACACGAAATCTCTTCAACCGAATCATCTCCGGTCAAGCCAACAAATGATAGGATCCTTCCTCATCCAATCAAACCAATTCCTAAAAGGATAGTACCCACGAAACTACCTATGCCAAACACCACCATACCTCCTAGGCCAAACAATATCATTTCCACTAAACCATCACCATTGGTTCCTAGAGCTATTTCATTTACATCCCCACTATCATCACCACACCTCTACAATTTAGAGGACTTGCCTCCTAGGCCGTCTCATCCGCTTCCGCCGACAACATTTTTCTCATTAGGAGGAATAATGGTACAAAATCAAAGTATTGAGTCAACACTTGCTCCGGCTCCCTTTTCGCCGTTTCCATCATATAATCCCATTTGGATTATGAGAAATCATCAAAGTCAACCACCCGACCATATGGAAGTTGACACTTCTCTATCACCACCATCATTCTTAGTCGAGCCATTCTCAAATGCGCCTCCACCAATCCCTCCATCGTTTGAAGCTCCACAAGCCGCTTCACTTGATCCTTCGCATCAAGCCATTTCATTTATTCCACCACCACTACCTAGCCATGACAAAGATTGCTATCATTGTCAACATGTTGAAAGTTTGATACATGAAGTACGAGAAGACCAATGTTTCATGTTCTATCATCTCCTCGAACGTTTCGACGAGATTAAACCTAAACAAAACTCGAGCTAGAAGATTTTAGTGGTGTCCTAGCATCAAGCGATAGTTGGTTTAGAAATTCCTAGTCATGTATTCTCTTATTTTCTTAGTTTTTAGAGTCATGTATATCATAACTCTAGTTTTATTAAATGGAATTACATGCTACTTGTTATTTTTCTGAGCATATGATTACCTTATATTCATATCTCATTTTTGTGATAACATTACTTGTTATATCACCCTTGCTGAAATTAATCAGTTACTACGGATCCCTCAGAATTGCCTAGACGGATCCCTACTAGGAGGGAACCGTGGGATCCGTGAGACAGAAAGCTATTTTCTACTAACTTGGACCACATTTGCAGGAAATTGTGAATTATACTTGCTTTCTAACCTTTGTTTTGTAGTTATTCAATTTACACATGAAGACTTTGACATCCTAAAGCGAGGGGGAGCTTTATGTCAAAGCAATACATTGCAAATTACTTGCAATACTAGGTTTACATTTCGTGACATCCCCTTGCATCATTGCAATCATCAAGGGGAAGCACATTCGTCACTTAGACGAAATATTTTGCAAACTTACTTGTAAACAAACTAGATTAGTATCACTTTCTTGACGCCCTTACATAGGGATGGACTCGTCAAGGGGGAGTAAAGACGAGATCCTTTCCCGTTACTTGCTCTCTACCTCTTTTTTATTTTTCTTTCACATGTTTTTCTTAAAAACAATGTGTTGCTTTCTTTCAAGGCTCTTTTTGTTTCGACAAAAAGGGGAAGAAGAAAGTAAAAACTACAAATTCAAACTTTTACGAATTTTAGCTTTTCCTTAAAATAATTTTATGTTTTGTTATCAACAAAAAGGGGGAGATTGTTAATACAAATAAGCCGTAAAAACGTTTATTTTTATTTTACGATCTTCTAATGTTTTGTCGATAACAAACGTAAAATCATTTTAACGAAACAAATAAAATACGTAAATTGTTTGAACTAATAGTTTCTAACATATTCACATTTTCACATAAAACACTAAAACAAGTATAAGTGATTTTATGATTTAGTAATACATATGTACAACAACTAGTGTTTACATATTTGGATAAAATATACACATAACTAGTATGTAGTATATTGGGTAATATAAATAGGTAGAAACTTAAGTATCACAACCCATTGGGCAAATACATTGAATGTAGTTGGGTACAACCCAAAGCCCATAACCCATTGATCTTGACCCATAACCCATTGCATGACATCATGCTTATATCATACATGGATAATATCCATAACCCATGGATCAACCCATACCCAAGTGACCAAGTGCATTGCACTCAAAGATACATTGTATCTAGCCAAAGATCCATGGTTCAACCCATGACCCATAACCAAAATACCCATGGGTAAAAGGGAGCGTCTCACGGATCCCTAGCTTAACGCTAGACGGATCCCTTGTGGAAGGGATCCGTGGGATCCGGAGAACAGTAGGATTTTTCCTCTATAAATAGTGAGCCATTTCTTCATTATTTCTCACCCTTTTCTAACACACTTTCTCCCTGAGTTAAAAACTCACTAACGTCAGATCCAAGAGATCTATGTTTGTAGTTTTGTTTTTGTGTGATCTTTTAGGTTCCTCTTAAAGGCAAGATCACCACCTTTGAAGTCGAGCAAGCTCAAGTACATGAGTTGCCATGCTTCCTCATCATCAAGGCTACTGAAGTCTTCTTGTTGATGATTCATTTCTTTCTTCAAAGAAGTGTAGTGTTGAAGACATTAGTGAAAGATGTCTCAAGTATCAGGACGAAGATATTAGTGAAGGATATCTATCGTCTATAGCATAAGCACTTGTGGTAGGTACTTAGAAGTCAAGACAAAAAGCATTAGCGAAAGGTGCTTAGAAGTCAAGACTAGAAGCATTAGTGAAAGGTGCTTAGAAGTGAAGACACAAGACATTAGTGAAAGGTGTCTTGTAGATCTAGTCAAAGGCATTAGTGATAGGTGCCTTAGATGTACATTCGATATGGTGTGTTTCGATGTAGGGTTAATATACAAAAAAGTTACTAAACTTTCAAAAAAATTTGTCCTAAGTCACTAATGTTTATCTTCTGTCATCTAGGTTACTATACTTCACGGGTTTTTCACATATGTTACTAAACTTTTTTATATGTGCCACCCTAGTCACTACATGGAAGGGCAACCGGTTGTGGCACACTTTTTCAATATATGTGTCACCCAAGTCACTAAACTTTGCGAAAAATTTGTCTTAAGTCACTAATGTTTCATTCCTGTCATCTAAGGTACTAAACTTTGCGAAAAATTTGTCCTAAGTCACTGATGAAAAATTTGTCCTTAGTCACGAGTTGTGGCACATGTTACTGAACCTTTAAAATTATACGTTTTTATTCATTTTCATTCGTTTTTATACATTTTTATTCATTTTCATTCGTTTTTATACGTTTTTGTTTGTTTTCTTACGTTTTTGTCCGTTTTTATACGTTTTCGTCCGTTTTTGTCCCATTTTTTACGTCTGTTTTTATACGTTTTTATGTTTTCATCCGTTTTTATACGTTTTTGTCCGTTTTTATACGGTTTTGTACATTTTTTATACATTTTTATTCGTTTTCATCCGTTTTTATATGTTTTCATCCGATTTTATACGTATAAAAATAGAAAAACGGGCAAAAACATAAGAAAAATGGACGAAAACGTAAAAAACGAATAAAAACGTATAAAAATTGTACAAAACCATATAAAAACGGACAAAAACGTATAAAAACGGATGAAAACATAAAAACGTATAAAAATGGACGTAAAAAATGGGACAAAAACGGACGAAAACGTATAAAAACGGACAAAAACGTAAGAAAACAAACAAAAACGTATAAAAACGGATGAAAACATAAAAACGTATAAAAATGGACGTAAAAAATGGGACAAAAACGGACGAAAACGTATAAAAACGGACAAAAACGTAAGAAAACAAACAAAAACGTATAAAAACGAATGAAAATGAATAAAAACGTTTAAAAGGTGTATAAAATCGTATAAAACGTATAATTTTAAAGGTTCAGTAACATGTGCCACAACTCGTGACTTTGGACAAATTTTTCATTAGTGACTTAGGACAAATTTTTCGCAAAGTTTAGTACCTTAGATGACAGGAATGAAACATTAGTGACTTAAGACAAATTTTTCGCAAAGTTTAGTGACCTAGATAACATGTGCCACAACTTGGTGTGTATACACGTCAGCCAAAATACCGGTAAAAAAAGGTTAGTGACTTAGATAACCGGTTACGTAAAGTATAGTAACCTAGATGACAAAAGATAAACATTAGTGACTTAGGACAAATTTTTTTGAAAGTTTAGTAACTTTTTTGTATATTAACCCTTTCGATGTACAAGATAGACTAGTATTAGATCCAAGGATATTGATATCCTTGATGATGTTGTAAAGGAGTAGATCTCCTTTGGGATTAGTCGTTGGTGTAGTGTGGTAGTAGTTCCTCCATTGCAATGGAACTAGGTGCTTAGCCTAGTACCTAATAAAGGGTAGGCGACGTTGTGAAGGTGTAGTTCACCTTGGAGTGAAAGAACTAGGTACTTAGCCTAGTACCTTATAAAGGGTAGGAGACATTGTGTAGGTGTGGTTCACCTTGGAGTGAAAGAACCCGGTGGTTAGCCTAGCACCGGAAAAAGGGTAGGCGACGTTGTGAAGGCTTCTCCGCCATAAGGAGATTGGTGTAGTGTTTACGAACTCTCGAGTAGGTGACTCGGGGAGTGGAGTAGGAAAGGAAGGTGTCCTTGTAGCCGAACCACTATAAATACTCGCGTTGTGGTTTTGTGCTTCTTACTCTTATCTTTACATTACATATCTTTATATGCTTGTTTATTAACATCTAACACACACAACCAAATAGATTGACATAAGTCGATCTAAATAGTTTAAGAGGAAGTTTTAATTGGTAAAACTATTCAACCCCCCCTTCTAGTTTTCCACAGAAATAAACAAACTTTCCCGCCAATCTTATTTCTTCTTCAATTGTCCCTAATTCTGCCATTGTTGACATGGTATCAGAGCTTTCAATAATGCCGAATTAAACCGTTAATTCACTTCTGATCATTACAAATTGTGTGTGTGTAGTTGTAATTGATCTTCTTGAAGTTTTCTTGTTGTGCTTCCGCACGTTTCTTGATCAAATTAGGTCAAAATTTTGTGTTTCTTCTGATTAATCAAGATGCTTGATCCTAATCCTCTTGCTCTGTTTCAAAATCCTTGTATCTTTATCCTTATGATGGTCCAAGTTCTTTAATTTTTCAAGAAAAATTGGTTAGATCACATAATTATAGGGTATAGTGTAGGGCCATTGAAATTGGTCTTTCAACAAAGAGGAAATTGGGTTTCATCAAAGGTACTGTAATTCGTTCTCGTACTGATCCCAATCTTGTTGAATTGTGGGACACGTGTAACAATATGGTCATATACTGGATTTTGGGGTCTGTTAGTGAATCAATAGCTAGATCTATGATGTTTGTTGATACTGCAAGGGATATGTGGCTACAATTAGAAAACAGGTTTGCTCTTATTGATGGTTCAAGAAAGTACAAACTGACTAAAGATACTTATGAAATTAGTGAATCTGGTGGATCAATTAGTGAGTATTATACCAAGATGAAGTGTGTTTTGGAAGAGTTGGCTAATGTGAATGTGTTGCCTGCTATTACTATTACTCCTGAGATCTCTGTTTTCTTAACTGCTTTGAATCAACAAAAGGAAGAATAGAGGTTGTTTCAATTTCTAAATGGTCTTGATGACTACTATGGCAATTACAGGAGTCAATTACGGTTAATGACACCTTTGCCAAGTGTAGAAAGTGCTTGTTCAATGTTGCAACAAAAGGAATCACAGAGGGTGTTGTTTGGTGCTAACTCCTTTGAGTCAACATCATTGTACAACAAGGTGTGGTTAAAGATAAGTGCAATATTTGTGTTTCAAGTGGCATCCTCCTGAGAGGTGTTGGGAGAAGGTAGGGTATCCTGCATGGCATCCTGAGTCCAAGTTGTATGCAAACAAGCATGCTAAGCCAAGAGATGTGCAGAACAAGTTTCAACCATTGACAAACACTGCTGCTCATGTTGAAAGTGGTAGCATTAGTTTCACACCACATCAGTTGAATTGTTATTGAAAAGTGTACAATAGTTAAGGACTGATGCGGATGCAAATGATGGCTTTGGTCACCAATTTGCAGCAGGTATAGCATGTCTCAATAGTCAACTAGATCTGCTAGAATTTCTTGAGGATTGGATTTATGATACAGATGTTAGTGATCATATGACACCTAAAAATGATGATATTTTGGATCCTTATTTACTGAAAATTAAGCCACAAATAAGGTGACCAAATGGTAGCACTTCAGTCATTTCACATGTTGGAAAAGTTAGATTGAAAAATGGTGTTTTACTCAAAGATGTTTTGGTTTGTTCCTTCTTTTAAGTTCAGCCTTTTATCTGTTCCTAAACTCACTAAAGATGACCAATGTGTAGTGTCATTTTATCCACAATTTTGTGTTGTTCAGGACTTGATAACCAAGAAGGTGAAAGGACTGGGTAAGAAGAAGGCTGGTTTGTATCACTTGGTGAATGTGCCTCTTAAAGAAGTGGATAGTGTGTTTACTGCTTTGGTTAATTCAACTCTTGGTAAAATTGTGTTGTCAGCTGTTAGTAAGTCTGTTTCTTTGAATAAAAGTTTATATGGTTTGTGGCACCATAGACTTGGACATGTTAGTGACTCAAAATTGCAATTTATGAAAGATTTACATGTTTCATTGTCTAAGTCTCATATGGATAATTGCTTATCTTGTCCAATGGATAAGTTTTCTAAGCTTCCTTATTCATTGAGTAGTTCTCATAAGACAACAGTGTTTGAACTCATTCATATGGATGTGTGGGGTCTCTATAGAGTTCCAACTGATGGAAAATACAAGTATTTTCTTACTATTGTAGATGATTATAGCAGGGTAACTTGGACATATCTGCTAGGCAATAAGTCGGACATTTTGTTGCTCTAAAGACTTTTCTTAAGTTTGTTTCTACTCGATTTGACAAGAAAGTAAAATTTTTTAGGTCAGGCAATGCATTGGAATTTCTTAAAGGAGAATGTGGAGTGTATTGTCTCAGTTGGGTATTGAACATCAGACCTCTTGTGCCTATAGACCTCAGAAAAATGGTAGAATAGAAAGAAAACATAGGCATACCCTGGACACTGCAAGAGCTTTGAGACTTCATTCTCATATGCCTTTGAAATTTTGGGTGACTGTGTGAATGCTGTAACTTATCTCATAAATAGGATTCCTTCATTTGTGCTTGGTAATAAGACACCATATGAAGTATTGTTAGACGAAAAGCCTGATTATGATCATTTAAGGGTGTTTAGATGCTTTGCAGTGGTAACCAATCCTTTGGTTACTACTGATAAATTTGAGCCCAGTGGAGTTCCTTGTGTGTTTCTAGGCTATCCTAATCATCAGAAGGGGTACAAGTTCTATAATTTGCTTACTAACTCATCTTTTGTTTCTAGAGATGCTGTGTTTTATGAGCAGATTTTTCCATTTTCATCAAATAGTATTCAACAGTTTCTATCACCACTTCCTACTACTTTGCCTTGTCAATTCAAGTAAGTTGAGTCATTTAATGATGAAAGTTTTCATGAACCATTACCTAATTCAGTCAATGTTGACCCTCGACCTGCTGCACAACCTGTTTCTTCTACTCCCAGTGCATCATCACAGAAATTTGTTCCTACACATTATGTACCAGTACAACCTATAAGAAAGTCCACTAGAACATCAGCTTTACCCACAAAGTTAACAGATAATGTTTTACCTCATATTCCAAGGGCAAATCAGGTTACCCAAACATCCCTTCAACCTGATTTTCAAGCATTTATTACTGCCTTAATAGACCAAACAGATCATGTGTCATTCAAAGAGGTTGGCAGAGACTCTGGTTGGTGTGATGTTATGAATTTAGAATAAAAATCTTTGGATGATAATGGGACTTGGGAGGTGACTTATTTGCCTAAGGGTAAGAAAGTTATAGGTTGTCATTGGATTTTCAAAACAAAATTGAAGGCTGATGGCACAGTTGAAAGAAAAAAAAAAGGCAAGGTTGGTGGTACAAGGGAATAGACAAAATCATGGGGAGGATTATACAGAGACATTTGCTCCTGTAGCCAAGATGGTGACTGTGAGGTCTTTGTTAGTTGTAGCCGCTTTAAAAGAATGGCACTTGTGTCAAATGGATGTGTCTAATGCCTTCTTACATGAAGATTTGACAAAGGAAGTATACATGAAGTTGCCTTTGGGGTATTCTGGTAAGGGGGAGAGTGTTTCAGAGAACTCTACCTTAGATCCTCATTTGGTCTGCAAGCTGAAGAAAAGCTTATATGGTCGCTGCAAGCTGATGTGGGAACAACTTTAATAGGCCCTGAAGTGTATAGAAGGTTCATTGGTAGACTGCTTTACTTAACTATCACAAGACCAAATATATGCTACATTGTCCAACTTTTGAGCCAGTTTATGCGGTCTCCTACTTCAGTGCATATGCATGTTGTAAAGCACCTATTAAGATATATCTTGTTGCCAAGGCAGGGAATTCTATTAGCAAAAGATTCAGTTGTCCAACTCAAAGCCTATTGTGATTCAGATTGGGCAAGCTGTCCTTTTTCTAGAAGATCCACTACTGGCTATTGTGTTCTTTTGGGTGATTCACCAATCTCATGGAAGTCTAAAAAGCAGGTTGTGGTTGCAAGATCTTCTGCAGAAGCAGAGTATAGAGCAATGACTCTAACCTGTTGTGAGGTTACTTGGTTGGTCAGTCTTCTCAAAGACTTGGGAATCAAAGATTTACACATAGTGGACTTCTTTTGTGATAATCAAGCATCCCTTTATATAGCACCAAATCCAGTTTTTCATGCTAGAACTAAGCATATAAAAGTGGATTGCCATTATGTCAGAGATCAATTGAAAGAGGGACTGATTAATCCATCCTATGTTAATACAAAGTCACAACTGGCAGATGTTTTTACTAAAGTAGTAACTGTGGATCAGCAAAATCAGTTGTTGTCCAAGATGAGAGTGTGTGTGCCACCCCACTCTCCACTTGAGATGGAGTGTAAAGAATAGGACTGTTTTGTTCATATTATATAGTTCAGGGACTAGATTGTAATGTTTTCTCTTTTAAATACTTGTATTCCCTCTCATTGAGAGTTAACAGAAATAAACAAACTTTCCCGCCAATCTTATTTCTTCTTCATTTCTCTCCCTAATTCTGTCATTGTTGACACATCTCAACCAAAAACACACATTAAAATCCTTCTTACCACATCACAATCCTTTTTAAACACATCAGGTGCACTTGGTTGTGCATCACGCGCACGTTGGTGGTGCATTAGGCGCACTTGGTTACGTATCAAGCGCACTTGGTGGTTACATATGCACTTGGATTTGTATTGGTTTTTGGCATATGCATCCGGGGCGCAACGTCCAGGCGCACAACATAAGCATTAAGCGCCTACTTAAGCTTAAGCAGTTGTTGGATGTGACATTTGATGTGACATAGTGTCATAATTAAACACATATGCTTGTCTAAAAAGGGGTGATATTCACACCACATTTTTTAATTAATACATCATAATTTTGTGCATTACAGTATTGCACGGTACAAACTGTACAAATTGTGGTGCATTAATAAAAAAATGTGGTGTAGGTATCAATTCTCTTGTCTAAAAGTTCATTTAAAATCTCTATAAACAATTTTTTGGTTACATCGTAGTAGCAATAACGAGTGTGAAAACCCGCGCGATGCAACGGGATTGCTTTTGTAGACGTGAATTTGGATAAGGACTATTTTGCCAAATTGCTATAGATAGCAATTAATGCTAGAGGACTTACTTTGTAACGCTACCTAAACCTTAAGGGCTATTTTTGCCAACTTGCGAAAGTTAAATTAATGTTATAGGACTTACTTTGCAACGACACCTAAACCTCAGGGACTGTTTTTGCCAAATTGCTAAAGTTAGCAATTAATGCAAACAGTGTTTTGCAAACACTGTTGCCCGCTCTTTAGTTAATATACGAGTGTGGAAACCCGCGCGTTGCAGCGGGATTGGTTTTGTAGCCGTGAATTTGGATATGGACTATTTTTGCCGAATTGCTATAAAGGACTTACTTTGCAGCGACACTGAAATCTTAGGGACTATTTTTGCCAACTTGAACTTACTTTGCAACGACACCTAAACCTCAGGGACTATTTTTGCCAACTTGCGAAAGTTGGCATTAAATGTGTTCACACTTGTTTGGGACACATGGCCTGTGGAGAATCATTCCCCGCCTTTTAGTTAATATATATAATAAGTACTCATGGTCAATCCTGTCTCTAATCAGTTCGGACCAAGCGTAAATAATTAGACCACAAAACAAATGTAAGTAGTTCACTAGTCCTATGAGTCCACATGGCCGAGAGTTAGTCAAATCTAACGATTTGAATATATAAGTTGATCAGTAAGTTCTTATTTAAAGCTAGTCCATGGTCACATATGATCCATATCATTAACCTACAACATGTTTCAGGAAGCAAACACAAAACTAGACTCACTTTCAAACCAAAGTGAAAACATCATGCCAACACTTGTTATCATCTTACTTGACTACGCAGATCTTGATGACAGAAGCAGCACCAATACGGTGAAGCGCCACCACAGCATCACCTTTCTTGCATAACCCTTTTGCACTTGCCGATTTCAAAGCAGCTTCTAAAATCACCTCAGTAGATTCAGCATCAGTAGCCTTAGCCGACCCTTCAGCAAGAAGTGGGATCAAACCCCTGTAGACAAGACTGTGCCTAGCTGGCGTCTCATCACTACAAGTCCAATCAAACGAATCAGTCGACAAAACAGGAACCACGACAGACAAAATAGGGACCGCTGGTCTGTACTTAGCAACCAACTTAGCTGTGCTTCCACCCCTGGTTAGAACCACAATGAGTTTGGCTCGAGCCTTGTTAGCTGTCCTAACAGCAGATGATGCAAGTGACTCTAACGGGCTCATTGGTAACGGGGTTGACCTTATCATCTCTTTGAAGATGATTCCATAGTCTAGAGATGACTCAGCTTCGATGCAGATACGAGCCATAGTCTTGACTGCAATTTCAGGGTATGCACCAGCTGCAGATTCTCCACTAAGCATGACACAGTCAGTGCCATCAAGAACAGCATTTGCCACATCAGTGGCTTCAGCACGGGTGGGCCTGGGTGATTTGATCATTGACTCAAGCATTTGTGTTGCAGTTACTACAGGCTTTCCAGCAAGGTTACATTTGTAGATCATCATTTTTTGTGCTAAGAAAATCTTTTCTACTGGAATTTCCATTCCTAGATCGCCACGAGCAACCATGAATGAGTCAGTCTCACGTAATATCTCATCAAAGTTTATAACTCCTTCCTGGTTCTCAACCTTCATTTTAAGAGCATTTATAATATAGTTAATACACTAAAATTAAAGAAACTATAATGTGCGACAGATATTCTAATGGTTGATGCATGGACATGAAAACCAAGATCAAATTGCTCTTTGAGCATCTCCACTTTGTGCAAAAAAGTTTACACCAAACTTGGCGGAAAAGTATAATTTTTTTTTTCAACAGATATTAATAACACTAACTAATTTGCATTAGTATTGTATTTATTTCAATTAAATTGCGTATTTACGAACTGATTTTAAACTTCTTATAATAATGATAAATGCAGATTATAAATATTAAATATCAAATTCGGTGTTTTTGGTGCATACACTGGAGATGGTCTTAAGAAGGTGTTTGGATTTTTAGTATTAATCTGATAATTCAACCTTCTTTACTACAGCAGATTATCATATCCGAATAATTCAAGATAATGTCATCAATGTGAAAACGCATAAATCTTAAAGTAACGAACTTTAAAGATTTTAAAAAAAAAGAAAAAAAAAAAAAAAAAAAAAAAAAAAAAAAAAAAAAGCGTACCTTTGACATTAACTGAATATTCTTGGCATGTGGCCCGAGAACTCTGCGAACATTAACAAGATCAGATCCTTTGCGCACAAACGAGAGAGCAATCATATCAATGTTGTTAGGTACACCCCATTGAAGAATATCTTCTTGATCTTTTTCTGTAAGTGTTGGAAGATCAACAACTACACCAGGAAGATTGACATTTTTACGCTCACCCAACATGGCTGTGTTCTCACAGCGACATCTAACGGTCCCAGACTCTGGATTACATGACAAGACTGTTAAGGTGATTGTCCCATCAGCACATAAGATGGTGTTGCCTGGTTTTAAGTCAACTGGTAGTTTTTTGTAGCTCATAGATATGGTCTCTTCATCTCCTTTTATGGTGTAATCGGTGCTTATTGTGATCTCACGGCCTTCTCTAAGTTGAATGGGTTTCTCATCCTTCAAAAATCCAGTTCGAATCTCAGGGCCCTGCAGGAAATAAAAACAAAATTTTCAAATTTTAGTTCTTAGTTAAAATATATGTTGAATTTGAGGTCAATCTAGGCACAAATATAATGTTGTATTAGCATCTATAACCAAATCCAAACTATTGAACATATATTGCGCTAAGTTTGACATTAAAAGCCAAACATGTAACTTTTGATTCAGGACGAAGGATAAGTCATAAAACTAGAACTTTTATCAAGTCATAAAACTAGAACTTTAGGGGCATAAAAACCACCAATCTTGGTCACAAAAATAACAAGACAAGGTGCCAAATAAATCATGCCTAAAAAACATGAAAAGGGAAGATATACGAGAGGTGAGGACTAAGAAAAAAAGCGAAGATATATGTTGACCATATAGCATATCAACTAGCTTGTCTGCAAGAAGGTTAAGAATGTAAGACTTGCTAAATAGCAGACAAAATACAAGCAGCATCAAGCGTGCCCTGTTCCAGAGTTTATGACTTCATTAAGTGTTTATAAAATGCTTGTTTTTGAGATAGAAGAGCATGAAAATGTGTTTTCAAAATACTAACTAGCTGCTTTTATCATAACCAATTACTGATATGAAATGCGCTTTAAAGGCAGTATAACTGATGAACTGAACAAGTGCTTCCTATGAACATGTGTCTATATGACATGATGAATCACATTACATGGTTATACTATAGAATAAATGTTGCAATTTTGACCCATTTCAAAATTATTGGGTCCGGTTGGGCTGTGTCTTTATGACTTCATCACAAAAGGGTCAACTCAAATAAGTATAACTTGGCAAAAAGGGCACGGGTTGAATAGGGTTGAAGTAGTCCAAAGTCTACTGTTTTTATGCTTTTAAACCACCTAATTAATTATATTCAAAATTAGTTTTGTAACTATGTTGTTTATGTAATCATGCGTAACACACTAATGCTTTAAAGAAAAAAATAAAAAAAATGGACAATTCGAGTTTGCAAAGAGGGTCCATTTCAACGTGAACTTGTTTTGAGCCATTACCAACAGTCCAAAACTATCACTTTAGTAAATTATTTTAGGACAAAACCAATCAATTTAAACTCAACTTGATAAGGACTGTTCAATTTGGTTCAGCTAAACCACAACCAAACTGATTGGCCCAACTCAGCACAAAAAGAACCATGATCCAATATACATAAAGACAGCAAGTTTAAACTTATACCTTGGTATCAAGCATCACTGCACACAAAATCTGAGTATTATGCATGGCAATACGAAGATTGTTCAGCGTCTCCTGATGATACTCATGGGTTCCATGAGAGAAGTTGAACCGCGCAACATTCATTCCTGCCCTCAGCAGCTTCTCACACATAACCACAGACCGAGAAGCGGGTCCCAAAGTGCATACAATCTTTGTTTTAGGAATACGCCCGTCATTTGGTAGGTCCTTCAAGATTCCCTCAATGTCTATGTTCGACATGTTAAGTACTTAGATTACCTGTTTCGCATATGCCATAGCCCATAGGCAAACATACTATCAGTAAATACTTCATAATCAAGTTAAACACAAACGATTGCTGAAACTTTTTAATTTCAAGTGAGCCTAATTACATAATTAGACCACTGTATGTACTGGGGAACTTCAGTTTCACAGCAAAACAAGAGCAAAACACATTCAAATTGGAATAAAAAGGTTAAGCTTACTTTTGGGCTAATGAGCTTACTTGACTCGGCTTATATTATATAGGACTACATTTTCCTGCTTATTTTTTGACTTATTAGCTTATTATGACTTAAACATCGAAAATAGCTAGAAAAATGGGCTTATAAAATATAAGCCAAGTCAAATAAGTCCATAAGCGCAAAAATATGCTTAAAGAACACCCTTTAAATGCTTTTTCATTTCTATTACAAACCTCGGATTTCATCCTCTCAAACATGAATTTCCTAGTCTCTATTACAATATATATATATATATATATATATATATATATATATATATATATATAATATATATATATATATATATATATATATATATAAATATATATATATATATATATATGGAAAATCATCCGCTGAAGTTCGACTCTCACCTTCCTCACCAAACTCATTTCAAGAACCAATTACCACAAGTAACATTATTCAACCAAACTCACAAAACTAAGTTTATAGCATAAATTTGGGGACTCTGGTAGCGTATCACATTTTCATACCAAACATCTTAAACAACATAAATGGTACAAATCCACCTAACTTCACAACAATAAAAAAACACATATATATATATATATATATATATATATATATATATATATATATATATATATATATATATATTTTTGGGTAAAGGATCTTCCACCCGGTAAATTATTAAAAAAAAAAAAAAAAAAAAAAAAAAAAAAAAAAAAAAAAAACATATATTTTTGATCACTTTAATCCACCTAAATCAGCCTACTAACTAAAATCAAACCCAAATTTTCTAAAAAACAAGCACAAATTTCAAGCCATAAAAACAAAAATTATGGGCACCAAAAACATTAAACTTCATATCTCAGGTTCAAATCACATATCATATGTACTCCTCAAAGTAGATCCAGCTAAAAATCACTTATTTCCATCACAACAACAAATCATACAAGACGACAAAAAAGCTTATAAAGTGACATAAAAACATATGATAAAAAAAAAGTAACACCCAGAAATAATTTGTGACTCACTTAGTAGCAATATTTCAGGGGTTTCTTGAACTTTTTGGTTGATGTAATAGAAAGTTAAATATAAATGGAGGATGAAAGGGACAAGAGTAGCTAGAATAAAAAGGGTTTATTCGTGTTTGGCGTGGGTTACGTGTTTTTATATAATGTAATGATTAAGAGAAACATTGAGCGGTTAATGGTTTTGGTTAACATAGTGACACACGTCTTGCCCAAGTCAAATGAAGTGGCAGCTGGTTTTAGAATTTTAGTTACCGATGTTTTTTATTTTCTATTTAAGGTAAATTGTAAAAAACAGTGTTAAAATGTTTTAACAAAACTGTAAATGGGTATTGTTAACCATACACTATCTAGATATTATGTCTCTCATCGCTTTTTATGCTCTATGTGAATAGTATAAGATATTTTTTTTATCATAGTGTTTTTTGCTTTAACCCTTTAGCATTACGCTCTTCATGATTTGGATTTGAATTAGACTTTGATTTGATTTTGTGTTTGGGTTAGATTTGTTTATGGTTTTGGCTAAAAAGAAGACAAAAAGTTTTGTAAAAAGTAAAGGTTGAAAATGAATGCCGGTGAAAAGACCAAATTCCTCACGTGGGGGACTTAATAGAGAAACGCTAATGACCGTTTGGTCAAAGGATAGATCTGTTACAAAACTTCAAGTACATGGACGAACAATGTGATTTTTGAAGTTTTAAGACGAAAGGTGAAAAAGTATGTAAACCACATGGACGATTTATGTAATTAAATCAGCTTTTCATAAAATTTGAGGCTTTTCATTTCTTTTATTAAGTTCGAAGAATTTGGTTGTAAGGTTTGTGTTACTTGAGTGTGAATTAGTCATTTAAGAAGTTTAATTTTGTGATTTGAGTTGAGGTTCTAGGATTAGGGTTTTTATATTTTTGTAGAATTTGGGGATTTTTGGGTTTTGTTGGAATGATAAACACACATATACTAACAAAGTTTTTTCAGACATGAAAGAGAAAACAAAATGAAAAGAAGTAGAAAGAGAAATAGATGATGATATATATTTGTTTACGGTAAGGTGGTCATGTTCTTAGGTGGTCGTGGTTTGGTGTTGATTTGGTGGTAGGGTGGCGGTTGGGTGATGGTTATGGTGATGGTAATTATTAGTGGATGTGTATGGTGATTGCTTGTGGATGATGATATTTGAGATAAGAATAGCGAGCGAAGTGAAATAGTATGTTTAGTTTAACTGAGAAAAAAAGGAGTGTATTTGTGGTTGTTGGTTTGTTGCTATTGAAGCCTTGCATTTTCTGTATTTAATAAAATATGTGAAACATGCCCCTCATATTTAACAGGCAATATAAGTCAAACTGTCGGTGTTAGTAAATTTGAACCAAACCCGAACGGGTGTTTCAATTTTGGAGTGGATCCGAGACTTTTTAAAAAATTAGACTGAAAATGAAATACTCGGTAAACCACACGAACAAAAAATGTAATTCAATTACTTAAGTAACAAGGGACGGTCGAAAAGGTTATCCATGGCAATGCAGAGAAAAAGATCGCGTTCAAAAAGATGATTATAGATCCTCGAAATCCCAAAAAATTCTTATATAAACGTCTTTGACCGCGAGCTGTTTCATAGATTAACTAATGATTAAACACCAAAATGATGATGATATAATACATGGTTTACATGCAAAATCAATAATACCTAATGATAGAAGAAGAGAAAAGGATCTAGAGGAGTTAAAGTGAGCGAAAATTATGTGTGTTAAAAATATTAAATATACAATGTGCTTTCAAAACGAGAGCTAAAAAATATTCCATGAACATAAACACATTCATGATTCATCTGCATTATAACACTCTAACCTATCATTGCGCCCAAGTCGCGCAGCTGCCAATCAACAATAAGCCCCTGAGCACATTTAACATGCATAATGAGCCCATCAAGTCTAGTTAGCCTAATTCACCAGCATTAACAGTTAGCTCGAATATTTGATTACGAAGTATTAAGTAATGAGCGAAATGAAATAGTTATGTCGAAACTAGAAGGGGGTTGAATAGTTTCACCATTTTAATTACGTTTTAAAAAAGTTTGTTCTTTTTGAAAATCTTTTCGATTCGAAGTTATGTGATATCAATCAACGATATATGAACACGATAATTATCAACAACAATAAATAATAAAATATGAATGTAAAGATGGTAAAGATATAGAACGATCAAACAATACACAATGATTTATAGTGGTTCGGCTACGAAGCTTTATCTTCACCCTACTTCACTCCCCGAGTATCACACTCGAGAGTTCTCAATCACTATGTAAACAAACTCCCTTCAGGCGGAGAAAACCACACAACGTTGTTTACACCGATTTCCGACACTAAGCTAAATGTCGAGTTCTAATGTTAGCTAGAACCAATCTACACAACACTAAACACAATACTGACCAATATACACAACACTTCATGAACTTACACACCCCCTGGATCTCCATACAACACTTCACGGACTTACACTCCTTTCGGATCTACACACAACACTTCACGGACTTATACACCATCAGGATTTATACTTACACAACAATTCTCGACTAACACACAAGTCGGATTAATATACAAGAATGGAGATTGAGAGCGTTTAGATCAAGAATAGAATCGTAACAAAGATTACGTGTGTACTCCCTATTCTACAACACTTCGTTTCTTGGCGAATACAAGAATTCTTCTCTTTGCACTTTGATAGAAGAAAGAATGTGATCACTTATAAACAAATATAAACAAGTTAATGTGATCAAGTAGGTAATAGAAGAGAATGGGAGAGAACATAAAATTATGTGCAAAGGAGTTAAGAAATCTGTTGAAAATAGTTCTGCATTTATAGGCTGCAAGAGGAGGGGGGACGGTCCTGTAAACATGGACGGTCCCTTATATAAGAGATTGTTGCCCCTATAAGGGACCGTCCCTAGGACGCTCCTGATTTTGTGCTGTTGTGGTGAAATATTTTTTTAGTGAAGGTGGTATGGGCGGGACAACACTAGAGTTTGAAAATTTTTTTATTAAAATATTTCTTTGTAACTGCAAAAATAATTTGTATAATTTATTTTTGTAAAAAGGTTTTGTCACATTTATAAAAATGTGAGGTTTAAGGACAAAAATATTTCTTTGATCACTTAACAAGTTTGATATATTGTTTGTTCATACCTAAAGTGACATTGTGTCGAAATGGACTTTTACGACTAATAACTTGTTTTACGTATATTTTTATGTAGCGTATTTTTACATTTTGTGATTATCAAAACATATGGAGGTCGAAAATATAAATAACGTTTTTGACATTGTTTGCATAAACAATCTCCCACTTTTTTATGATTACAAAATATAAACTCATTTTATGTAAAAATATAATTAAAGAATTTTTTAATGAATTTTAGTCCATTTCTCACCCTTTTGTAGAATCAAAAAGGTGTCGTCGATGTGTAGAGAGAAAAGAAAACCGATGATGCAAATGCTCCCCCTTGATTAATGCTCCCCTTATTGAGGGCACCGGGGAATCGAGCTATGGTGATGTGCTACAAAACCGGGTTAGTGTACAAGTACAAATATATATATAGCCAATTCGAAGTAGTGGTCACATAAAGCAAATAGAAGAAATTAGTGCTTATTTTGATCACACTAGAGACGGTCCCATAGATGTTGGACGGTCCCATATTTATGAGAGACTGTCGGTCAATTTATGGGACCGCCACCAGTGGCAAGTTTTAGACAGATTGGCAAGTTTTCTAATTTTTGCAATTTTTAAGGTTAGTTGGTAACACACCTATAAATGCATTACAAGTGTCACAAAACTTAAAAAAGAAACTTCCATCTCAAATATATTAGAAAAAAAATTCATTCATAAAGAAAGCATACATAATTAAAGTAGGGATACATTAGATTTCTACAATACTAATACAAGAAGACTAAATAAAAGCTAATTCTAGTTAGTTAATCCCACTAGAGCATGCTTGGCCCAGAAGACAAGGTTTGATTATTTTTAACTAAACATGTAGATATGTTTAGTTAGTTGGTGAAGAAGGAGGTGGTGGAATGATGATGTTAGTGGTTGGTGGAGTTGGTGACATTGGAGATTGTGAGAGGAGGTATTCAATGTGGAAAACATGTAGTGGAGCTCTTCTCTAAGAGAATATATGAGATTGTGATTATGGAAGAAACAAGTACAACTCATGCTATGGTGAGAAACATAAGGAGATGGGGTAGCCCGTGATGGTGGTGGAGTGGATAGAGTGTAGTCTAATGGACTAATTGGAGATAGGGACAAATATATGTTTAATTGTGATGGGTTGGCAAGACTTAATAGAGGTAATAAATTTCAAATGTGAGGTGGGAAAGGTGATGAATTTGGTCTTGAGGAGGAAGAGGAGGTTCCTCTTGTTGATAGAGTTTTCATAGGTGCACTTGGTACTTGAGGTGAGGAGGGGATGGTTTTTGGTGAGGGAGTATTGTCTCTTGTCAAGTTAGCGAAGATAGCTTTGGGAGGTATGATGGTAAGTTTTAGCTTTTTGTTTGGTGGAAGAGTGAATGTTGAAAAAGAGGCCATAGTGAAGAATTAAAGTGACGAAGTGAAGTGAAGAAAATAGTGAAGAAATGTGGTGAAGAGGATTGAAGAGAGCCACCATTATATAATCATATATTCATATATTTTGAGCAAAGGATGCAATTAAGAGGTTATGATTTTAAAACTGTTTATCTAATTAGGGAAGTGGTGTTGAAATTTATAAAGTGGGCCAATTCTTCAAAAAAAAGAAAACAGTAACAAAATCTGTGACCTACCTTGGGGACGGTCCCTTAAATAGGCGACGGTCCTTTATATATTGGGGACCGTCCCATCCTTTACGGGACTGCCACCAATGAGGTTTCCAATTTTTTTTTTTTCAGTTTTCGTGCTTTTGCAACCTGTAAAATAAGAACCTTTTGCAATCTAATTTTTTTTTCAAAGCCTCACAATACAACAAATTAATCAAAGAGAGCTTAAAACTTGAAAATACATAAATAATGTAGATAAACATCTAATCAAGCAATTGAAAATGTCTAGCATGATCAAGAACACAAAGGTCTAAACATAATAAAAATTCTACTTCCAAGAATAATACTAAGCATAAGAAATATCTTTTTCGTTTCTTCCTTTTCCATTTAAGCAAGTTTTTTAAGCCCTTTGCCATTGACCTCGGCCCACCCCGATGCTTCACATTTGAGAATTACTCGGCGTTGTCGTTTATTTGATCATCAATGGGTAATGATTCAAGTTTGAGAAAGGATGAGATATGTGACCCATTTAAAGGTTCCATGACTCTGTTGAAAAGTAAGTACTGAGGACTTTGAAGGTGCGGATGGAGGTTCATGAAGTGATTATAGAGACAAGTTAGGAACATCCCATAGGGTATTAATTTATTTTTAGCACCCTTGAGATATACGATTCACATAGCGAAGAAGTAAGCAAGATTGTATAGTTGCCGAGTTAGAATGCAATAGAGCATGTGAGCACAACATGCAAGTAGATACTCATGGTCTCCTACTAGACTTAAGATATTTTCTCGTAAAATGACCGCTATGGGTTGTAGAAAGTAGCAAAGTTCAAGCATACAAATTTTGTTAGAATGGTTGACACATTGTGAATTACAGAGAAGGTTAGTGAACTCTTCTAGAGAGGGAATGTACGAATGATATAGATTGTTCTCCTCTCGATTGTTGAAGAGAGAATTAAAAGTACATTCTTCCATATAGGTACATTGCCCATGATTTGGAGGATTTGAGCGAATTGCTCAAGGGACAAGAGAAACTTGTAGTTTTGTATCCAAAACCAAAGGGAGAAAGATTGATCCTCGTTACGTACGAGTTCAATTTGACGAAAGAATTCTAACATGAAACGGGGACATATTTATTTGTTAATAGTAAGTAGACACTCAAAGCCTAGGGTTCGAAAGGCTCTGTTAATTTCTTTCTGAAAGACTAGGAAAGAGTTGACAATTCGACCCTTATGAAAATAGTGTGACTCAAGGTTTTTGAAGCCATGAACATGGTCTCTAGGTGTGTAAGGTTCTAATGAAACGTGTGGAATGTAGATGTTGGTTAGATGATGATCAAAGTCATATATGTGTGGCATATTTAGACTTATGCAAGACAAGAAAAGTAATATGTGTATTAGAATGAGCTCAACATATAACAAACATTTTCCTAGTGTGTTAACAATGCTGAGGTGCGATATTCTTGACTAAAATAATGAGATTACCCAAACGCTCCTGATTTTACTTATGCTTAATCGAATATGTTGAAAAATACACATAAGTTATATCTTTCAGCCAATATTCGAGGGTTCATGTATACGTGCTTGAGAAAACGTTTCTCGGATGTATTAACAATGCATAAATACATATATGATGTTCCTAAACATGAAAATTTCTAAAATAATGAATTGGAGATTATCATGCATTTTAAAAATTTTCTGAACATACTTAATTAAGCAAACCCTACATCTATAATTATGCATTGCTTAATTCGTCTTAATTGTAAAGAATTATATGAAAAATTGAAAATCCCAATTTTTTAATTTGTGTTCATATGAACCCTAGATTTGAATCTCTAAAGAAATGGATGAAATTACTTATAATTGATGATAAGTATGATGTTATGATTAATAATCTTTGATTGTGAAACTTTCGATTCAAGTTTCTAATGGAAGATTTAGTGATTTGGGTGGTTTTATGTGTGTGTTCGTCACTGCAGCAAAGAAAGGGGGTGTTTGTGTTGGGAATTAGAAGACCAACACTTAGTACTGTCAGCTTTGAGTTAGTACTGTTGGTACCAGTACTAAGCTGGTACTAACAACTAAATATCTACCTTGTTCGAAAAATAAGAACAAACATTCTTAAATAACCCGTGGATTAATAATACAAGAAACTCACGGTGCAACTCTTGGAGTGAACTGAGATGCTGGTGTCTCAGGAGGAGCTGTGGAACTCATGAGCCTAGACCGGTAACAAGTTTATGAGTATCAAATTTAGATGTAAACAAGTATCGACATGAATAAGAGTATTTATTCAACAATTCTACCTGATATTTAGCAAGTCCTTATGAAATATCACTTTAAATTCCATTGAAACACACTAGAGTAGTGAGCTATCATTCTTGTTACAAGAATGTGTTTTCTTTAGCATTTTTTGTTCACTAGACCAGGAGGAAACTTAAGTGACATGGGAAAATTTTGATACATATGCATACACATGATACTAGAAATGCTATAACTATTATATAGTTCAATGTGTATGAAAGGTAGTAGTTACCTTAGTTTCTTAGCAACAATTAGTCGAACACTTGGTGGGCACTACTAGTTTTTGCCACACAAGGTTCCTCCTTCCTTGAGCATTACCATGATAGAACAAAAAATAAGAATTTCCAATAAGAGTCGCAAGTTACATAAACAAGAACAATAAAGATGAGGAAATCAAATTATATAAAGAGAGAAAAAAATGAAACTAACCTTGTGTGTGAAAAAGAAAGAAATCCCAGATATAATACAAAGAGCTTGATGTGTGATTATTTAAAGAAGTAGCAGAGAGAGAGAGAGACAGGGGCGGGAACTATTTTGCACATTGGCGCTAATTTTTTCATCAATTTCGAGACTACCAAGGAATGGGTTTTATAAAACCACCCACTTTAATAAGATATGAGTAAACCTTCCTTAGTGGGTTTGCTCAAACCATTATATGCAAAACAAACAAAATATTTCATTTCCAAAGTCATACCTTTATTCCCATAAAGCCCAACCAAACACACCAACACACCCTAAGGGCTCGTTTGGTTTGTTGCCAGGAATGACAATGGGTATCGGATTTGGAATGAGGTGGAATGATAATGGGTATGAAAAAGTGTATCATTACGATTGTTTATGTTTGGTTGATAAAATATGGTATGAAAAAGTGTATAGATATTTTAATTTTGTAGTGGAAAAAAGAGGGGTCCACGGGAATGGATTTCATAGACACCAAATTGGTGTGTAATGAATCTATAACTATGATATACCTATTTCATTACCGGGCCCACAAAACAAAACAAAACAAACACCCACTATGACTTTGAAAGTCATAGTCTCATTCCCATTAACGCAAACCAAACGGGCCCTAATAAGATATGAGTAAACCTTCCTTAGTGGGTTTGCTCAAACCATTATATGCAAAACAAACAAAATATTTCATTTCCAAAGTCATACCTTTATTCCCATAAAGCCCAACCAAACACACCCTTAGTACTGTTAGTTATGACAGTTAGTACTGCTGGTCCAAGTTAGTACAACTGTTATTTTGGAAAGGCGTGTGATGTGATTGTAACAGAATATATCTTATGTATTTAGAAGATACGTACATTAATGAGTTGTAAATGTGTAGTTATATTGTAAAAAACTCTTTAGACTATAAATATATTAGTCGGGTACCCAGGCGTTGTAGCAGCGGTACCCGAGTAACCAAATATTCTGGCGAGCGAATGTCTTTCAATTTTACGTTTTTCATAATAACTAATTTTTCTTCGGTGTTGCTAACAAATTCATGGTGCTATATACAAATATTTAAAGAAGACTTTGTAGTTGTAATTTTTTTTGTAAAGTGATTTTTTAATTCCTATTCCAAAGTGATCCGTTGAGCTTTTGGATCACATTGAACAAATACTTAATAGAAAGAGATTAACAATAAATAAATGTGGAATAAATAAAAGTAAGAAATGATAATTTGAAGAAACTTTTTATTAGTGACGAAAAGCATCACATTATTGGTCACTATTTAGATCAAAATTAGCATACCTTTTGTTTGCAATGAGAAGTACTATTGACCACCATTCAATAAAAAGTATTAATGACTGATTTAATAATCAAATCTGTATTTTATGGTAGTATACCTGACAAAAATTTGATGAAACATTTTTTTATCACCCTATGGTGTTTTCACTAATAAGGATACTTCTTGTGCAAAGAATGAACGACGCAAATGGTTTTATGAGGATACAAAATGAATAACATTAATTCATTGATCATACTTAGTACTTACTAATCCTAAATGACAATGCTTTTAGTTGTTTACTTCAAAAATGCGAAGAATCTCATATTCTATTATCATACGGTGACAATGTTAGATGTATACCATGCATGGCGTCAATGAAGGTCTCTTCTTTGCAAAGGAACGTTAGACCACCCATAGGATGAGCATAGCCAAACTCCTCTCCGGCAAGGTTCAACAAAGTCTGAAATGAAGGATGTGTTAGATATGATAATGGAACTATATATCGCTTTCTTTTACTTTCACCAACATATACTGAGAAATAGCCTTTTCGTACGTCAAATACTGCTGGGGATGAAAGATATGCCGGCCGGACTCCCCGTCTTAGCATAGATGATTTTTGAAAATCTTTGGTTTCCCATGATCACAGTTTAATTTAACCTCGAAAATTAGTATTTAACTGATGGCAGAAAGGAGACACTTCTGAGTGAAGCACAAGAAGTTGAGTGTTCATGTAAAACCGGTATTGGTATAAATACAGGTCTAATTATTTACACAATCTGAAGGTGAAACTTCCAAGGGAATCGAAGGCGTCAAGTCCTATAAATTAGTTTGGACACCTCACAGTATACATATAATTCTTTGGTGAGCTCGTCAAAGAGATCTAGTATCTTGGAAGTTTTGGTACATCCCATGTATTCTCCTTGGTACTTATCACTGTCATGTTGAAAAAAGTACCACGAATATGAATATAATTTGTTTTGTCATATATGTTGTCTTTGTCTATGGAAATTCTTAGTGTGGCCATCTTGGATTATAGTATTAGAACGACCTCTCGCTGATATTCTAACCTGATTTATTAAGGATAAAAGCATTCTGAATGTAAGCATGTTGTTAATTCTACAATTAATATGTACGTATCAAAGGTGCAACTATGTATCTCCTGAGGTTTCAGCTGTTATTTGCACTTGAGTTGAGATCTGTGACAAACAACTATTATCTAAAGAACAAAAGAAAAGATATCAGCCACACATCTTACTTTTATCCAATGGCGGAGATAAAAACTGAAAATAACAAACAAGGACAAAAAAGTAATTCCAGCTCATTTACTTTAAGAACTCATTTTCCACCTTTTTCTTTAAAACGCCATATCTGGTAAACGGTAAACATTCAAGTTACGAAAAATACATCATCGTAACGAGAATTAAATTATCTTTCTATAGATATGCACTTATATATACTTTCGACGAACTTTTTTTTCAAAATTTCCGTCCAGATAAATCACACGTGATCCGTAAAAAAAATCACGTGTGATTTGTTATTTTTAAAAATCACATGTGATCCACCAAAAAATTACAAGTGATCCAAAAAAGAATCACAAGTGATCCAAAAAGAATCACATGTGATTTTACAAGTCACAGCGATCTTTAGAGTAGTAAATCACATGTGATCTTTAATTTCAAATCAACTTATTCCTTCATTTTTTAAAACAAATTTCTGAAATCACGTGTGATTATGTTATTTATATTTTCGCTTTGTTATGAAAATTGTAAATTACGTTTGATTTAGTCTTTGCTGTTATAAACTGAAGCGCATATGTTTTAATACGATAAATCACATGTGATTTGAGGTAAATCACATGTGATTTGAGGTATATCACATGTGATTTGAGGTAAAATCACATGTGATTTGAAATAAAAATCACATGTAATTTACACAAAATCTCAAGAGCTATTTATGAATTTTTTGACATATACGACATTTTATAACTAGATTAAAGCATAACATTATTTCTGAATTTTTAATAAGAACAATATGAAAGCTAAATTCTTTTAAATGATTTAAAATAAGATATAAAGTTGCCCCTATACCTTTTATGCATTTTACTTGTAAGATTAAGAGCAAAGTTTTTTAAACGAACAATGATAATATTTTACTTGTAAGATTAAGAGCAAAGTTTTTTAAACGAACAATGATAAATAGAAGTATCTTGTTTGTAAGGTGATAGTATCAAGGTAGATTACCAACAAAAACTCAAAACAAACAAAAAAGATGACAATATCAGATTGAAATCCACTACTACTTCAAACAGTGAAAACAACTTGACATATATACTCAGAAACCAAAACCTGAGACCACATTCACTCCATCAACCGCCGCTATCTTTAACTAACGGAACCGTTGCGTACGTTACAGATCCGACCGCCACAGATTCCGTCACCCCTGCCTCAGATATGGCGGATCGACGAACTCGCCACCACAGATCTCGTCACTCCCGTCCCGCACCTCCCATTTCACCGAGTTCAATAAATTACCAAACACCCATTCGTGTCAATGGATTATGTTGAAGAAAAAGTAGAACTGAAAACCTGCCCGATCAAACACCGCGCTGCAGTCAGATTTTTGTGATGAAGATTGAATATTTTATTTATCATATTTTTGTGATGAAGATTGAATGTTTTAGGTGAGAGAGAGTGTGTGTGAATGACAGTGATGTGTAAGTAAAATGAGAGAGTAGATTAAATAAGTAGGACAAACCTACCCCTATATGTAATTAAATAGGATGGATGAAACACAGATGCAACCGTTGGATCAAACTGAAATGGATGGCTAGGATGGAGCGATTTGTTCTTTGGTTTTTTTATGTTCCGTATTGATCTTTTGTCATTTGCACTTATGCTAGAGTATGCAACAGTTAAGACAAATTAAGCATATATGTATAGGATTTCATAATGTTTTCCTTATTTACTCATGTATATCCTCCATATATAGATGTAACAGATTCATATATATCACCCTTTTTAGCTCCTTAATTTTAGGTGATTGATTGTATTGGAATTGTATATATTCCATTCCTTGTATTCTGTAATGATCATAAAATCATCCAATAAAGAATAAATTCTTTATGGTTTCAGAGCAGGTCTTACCACCGCTCAATTGATCAATGTTAGTTTCTTCTGATTTCACAGGTTGTTATTCTTCATGAATCAACAGATAATTGAACAAGAATGATGGCAGAAACTTGTACTAGAAAAATATACCAAACTGAATATTGTATTGATCGAATTTTATTGACTTACAACTTATTTTGATTACAGACTCTCAAATCCTATTTATACAAGATGAAACGGTACCAATGAATAAGAGAATACCGTTTCCCTAAAAGTAAACGACACAACCTATTCTAAACGTTATAACCCTTACTAAACTATATAACCGTTTATACCCATTATGACCCAGCCCAATACCGGTTTACAGAATTCTAAACTTTACATAATACATACTAAACTATTTTAATTTACAATTTACACCAAGACTCCTATATTTAGTTTATACTCCAATACTCCCCCTTAAACTAAATATAGTTAAAGGTCTTCATCCTTGATTTGTCTTTACAGTAGTGCTGGTTCTTCATCATCCCACACGAGATGTGCCTCTTCTTCCTTTTCTTTCTCTTTGTCCCTTCGCTTTGTACATTCGTATGCGAAATGCTCATATTCACCACATTCATAGCATTTGAATCTACTCTTGTCATTGCTTGTTTGACCAGCACTTCTTCCACGTCATGTTCCTCTTCCACGTCCTCTACCATGGCTTTGATCACCACGTCCCCTTTCATTAAGCCTGTTTCCAGAA
Source organism: Chrysanthemum seticuspe (assembly GCA_019973895.1). Classification (NCBI taxonomy): domain Eukaryota; kingdom Viridiplantae; phylum Streptophyta; class Magnoliopsida; order Asterales; family Asteraceae; genus Chrysanthemum; species Chrysanthemum seticuspe. The sequence goes on from BPTQ01000003.1 coordinate 190,382,792, forward strand.
TTGTTTGTACTTGCTAACAATAATTTTCTTGGATCATACTCTTCTGGTTCATCAGCACTCTTAATACGTTCTTCATATGCTGTTATTCTTCCAACGGCTTCTTAGAATGGCATGGTATCTATTTCTGAGTATTGTTCAATGGTGGCTACAATCGGTAGAAACTTCTTTGGAACCGAGTTGAGTAACTTTCTCATAATTATCTTATCCTATAGGGTAGTGCCAAGGCTTGCAAATTTGGCTTTTATACTGCCCAACTTTCCTGAGAAGTCTTGCACTCTTTCGTTTTCTTTCATCTTCAAAGTTTCTAACTCACTTCTTAGCGTTTGTAGCCGTGCTTTCTGGACTAGGTCTGCACCAAGGTATCGTACTTTCACTGAATCCCATACTTCCTTTGCAGTTTCATATTGTGCAACTTGCATCAAAATATCCTGTGGTATTGTCTGGAATATCATAGCTTTCGTTGTATGCATCTTCTTTTCATCTGTTGCACTACTTCCTTCTTTCGGGTTGATCGTCTCCCAAACGCCATATGCTTTTAATATTGTTTCCATCAATACTGCCCATGTTGTGTAATTGGAATCCGTCAACTGTACGCATTTAAGTGCTATATTTTCTTGCACTTTAGACGTACTGCTTCCTTCTTTATCGTTCGTCATGCTTTGCGTTAAATTCTTGGACTTTTTCTTTCAAATCTTCTTTGTTTTGCTTCAATCTTTCGTCTTGCTTGTACCACACATGTTTTCCTTTTGCTTACTTGATCGTACCACACAGGTTAATACCACAAAGGTTTTACCACGAAGGTTTGTTCCACGAAGGACTGTCCTAAGGAGGTTTGTTCCACGAAGGATTTGTACCACTAAGGTTTTGGTTCTTGCTTACTATACCACAAAGGTTATGATTTCTTTCTACTTCCACGAATCAATCCAAGTGTATAAATAATATGGGATTCCAAATCAAAAACTTAAATGGAATTCCAACTTACTATCAACAATCGAATTCTTAAATGGGGATTCTAACTTGCAAATAAAACTTAAAACTTTTACACAGAAAACAAACCGAAATTAGGGCAAGCACACACAACGTTCTTCTTTCTCCTTCTTTAATCGATCAAACAGCCCATCTTTTGTTTTGTTTCTTGTTAACCGAAGAAATCCTTTGTTCTTTCTTTCTGAAACAGCAACACCGAATTTGTGTTTTGGTTTCAATCGCAAAACCGGAACAGTTCCTTCTTCTGATTGAAAAACTTGCAATTCAATCGATTAAAGCTTGCACTTGTTCTTCTTCCCTGGATCGATTAACGTCTCTCTGATACCAATTGTTAGTATCTTCTGATTTCACAGGTTGTTATTCTTCATGAATCAACAGATAATTGAACAAGAATGATGGCAGAAACTTGTACTAGAAAAATATACCAAACTGAATATTGTATTGATCAAATTTTATTGACTTCAAAATGATTTTGATTACAGACTCTCAAAATCCTATTTATACAAGATGAAATGGTACCAATGAACAAGAGAATACCGTTTTCCTAAAAGTAAACGACACAACCTATTCTAAACGTTATAACCCTTACTGAACTATATAACCGTTTATACCCATTATGACCCAGCCCAATACCGGTTTACAGAATTCTAAACTTTACATAATACATACTAAACTATTTTAATTTACAATTTACACCAAGACTCCTATATTTAGTTTATACTCCAATAAACCTAACCAAACTCACCCACCGTCATCTGCCCCACATGGTCGGCGACAAGAACGACAACAATAAGAAGAATGAAGGGAACAGACCTGATGTCAACTCCCCTTTCTACCTTCATCCGTATGATTATCCACGAACGATGCACGTGAATGATGCCTTGACGGATAACAACTATAGCGATTGGGCTCAAGAGATGGAAAATTTCTTCTTTGCCAAGAACAAGATTGGGTTCATCGATGGAACGATAAAGAAACCAGAAAAGATTGAAGCAGATCACATGGCTTGGATGCGGTGTGATGCAATGATAAAAGGGTGGCTTACCACATCCATGGAAAAGGAGATACGTACCAGCGTTAAGTACGCTAACACTGCCGCTGAAATGTGGTCGGACCTTAGTGAAAGGTTTGGAAAAGAAAGTGCGCCTCGCGCATACGAACTAAAGCAAACTATCTCCATTACTCGGCAAGATGGCTTGACCGTTTCAGCATACTACACAAAGCTTCGAGGATTATGGGATGAGATTCAATCGGTTCTTCCCACTCCTCGTTGCACTTGTAACAAGTGTGTATGTGGTTTGGGAAAATTACTCAGTGCACTGAAGGAGAAAGAAAGGTTATACGAATTCCTCATGGGCCTGGATCACTACAACAATCGGATGGACGGGCGAGGAGACTTTCGCCGGGGACACCATGTCCCCGGCGAAAGTCACTAAACGACAAAATAAAATCTGACGTGGCACATAAATACGCTGACTTGTTATGGAAAATTCAACGGACACTTTCGGCGGGGACATGTCCTCTGCGAAAGTAAGTTTGATTTTCATCAAACTTTGACCGGATAGTCAAAATTCAACGTAAACTTTCTCCGGGGACTTGTCCCCGCCGAAAGTGTATTTCACTTTTACCAAAATTTGACCAAAGTCAAAAGCATGCTAATTGTTCGCGGGAAAATTCCCGCCAAACCTTTCCCCGAGGACATGTCCCCGGCAAAACCTACTATTTATAAAAAATACACTTTATTGCAACTATTAATACATAACTAAAACCCCGATGCTTGGATAGTCTTTTCATTACGTAAAAACCCTAAAATATTTTAAAATTAAAATGGCATATCTTTAGTTCCATCGTTTGTCGTTACAAAATATCTTGTCAAAAGAAACGAAGACTTGAATTTTGAGCAGCTGGGTTGTATCTCCAGGTTATCCAACGCTTGGGATTTATTGATGAGACTTGACGAAACAGAGTAGATATATAGCTATGGGAAAAACAAAAATATTAAATTTATGATGAATTAATATGGTTCTTAATTTGTGTTTGTTATTATTGGAAAAGGGGTGTTTGGACACCATAATCTAGTTAACTAAGAACATGGTCAGCTTTACAAATCCAGCATGTGCTTTGATTTATAAAAATACTTGACAGATACATACTACAAGAACAACAACAACATCAACTACAACAACTACTACTTTGATCAACAACAACAACAACAACATCAACAACATCATCAACAACAACAACAACTACAAGAACAACAACAATAACTACTACATACGAAGATTTTCCATGTCTCCTAACAGCTCACGAAGTAATGCATCCGACTGACATGCGTGGTCGTCAGGAATCCTTGCCATTTCAAGTCTGGCCTCCAACAACCTTACTCTTGTCTCTAGCACATGTTTTTGTGATTCCAGCAAGCTTATCCTAAGATCTTTTTCATGGCAGCTCGAGCACTCTGTTGGTGCATATCCAGAACCCTGAGAAGAAATTGTTCTTAAGTACTCGTCAAATGCGTCCTTCCACATAAAATATCCGCACCCATTATCATCTTTTCTGGGCTGTTACATAATAAGAAAATTATAAGAGATTACAACCCAATTATTTGTATATTTACATAAATAAGAAATGTATGATTGTTCACCTTTGACAGAGGACATGCATAATATTATCGTCCAGCTGAATATTCTCTATGTGATGTTCTTAAATTTATATTTCCTGCTCCACAAGAACACATAAAAGGATTAAATGGCTCCATCTCAAGTTTTGAAATTTGTGTGAAGATAAGAGGTTGTGAGGTTGAGTGGTTTTGAGGATAAGATCTGGTAGCTTTTGGTGGGATAAGATCTCAAGTTTTCTTTATGTGATATATAGAGCAGATCTGGTAGCTTTTGGTGGGAAATTTTGGCGCCATTTTTTTGGTGGGAATTCTTGGCGCCATGTTTTTTGTGGGAATTCTCTAGCACATTTTTTTGGTGGGAATTCTGCAACAATTTGGACCTATGTAATAATAATAATAATAATAATAATAGTAATAATAATAATAATAATAATAATAATAATAATAATAATAATAATAATAAAAATAATAATAATAATAATAATAATAATAATAATAATAATAATAATAATAATAATAATAATAATAATAATAATAATAATAATAATAATAATACGTATACCAATGCACCTATACTTGGTCGTTTAACATGATACGTATACCAATGCACCTATACTTGGTCGTTTAACATGATACGTATACCATAGCATCTATACTTGGTCGTTTAACATGATACGTATACCATAGCACCTATACTTGGTTGTTTAACATGATACGTATACCATAGCATCTATACTCGGTCGTTTAACATGATACGTATACCATAACACCTATACTTGGTTGTTTAACATGATACATATACCATAGCACCTATACTCGGTCATTTAACATGATACGTATACCATAGCACCTATACTTGGTCGTTTAACATGATACGTATACCATAGCACCTATACTCGCTCGTTTAACATGATACGTATACCATAGCACCTATACTCGGTCGTTTAACATGATACGTATACCATAGCACCTATACTCGCTCATTTAACATGATACGTATACCATAGCACCTATACTCGGTCGTTTAACATGATACGTATACCATAGCACCTATACTTGGTTGTTTAACATGATACGTATACCATAGCACCTATACTCGGTCGTTTAACATGATACGTATACCATAGCACCTATACTTGGTCGTTTAACATGATACGTATACCAATGCACCTATACTTGCTCGTTTAACATGATACGTATACCATAGCACCTATACTTGGTTGTTTAACATGATACGTATACCATAGCACCTATACTTGGTTGTTTAACATGATACGTATACCATAGCACCTATAATTGGTCGTTTAACATGATACGAATACCATAACACCTATACTTGGTTGTTTAATATGATACGTATACCATAGCACCTATACTTGGTCGTTTAACATGATACGTATACCATAGCATCTATACTCGGTCGTTTAACATGATACGTATACCATAGCACCTATACTTTGCCGTATCACCATGTCCGTGCAACCTATGTTAAAAGTAATTAAAATAATTTTATTATTTTTAGGTTAAATTTAAATTGATTTATTATTAATTTTAATTATTAAAAATGATAATAAAGTGTTTTTTTTAAAAGGAAAATTGAATAATTCTACCTTTTCTCGGGGACATGTCCTCTGGGAAAGATTGGGCGAAAATTTTCATTTTCCCTCCCCACTTTTACTTTATCCCGCCATTACTTTCCCCGGGGACTTGTCCTCGTCAAAGGTGTCACTAAAAGACAAATAATACTTTCACCGGGGACATGTCCCCGGCAAAAGTAGAAAGGAAATATTAACCTCAATAATTGACAGATCTGGTCATACTCGGGGAAAAAAAATGAAAAAAACACAGCTCACCATCGTCTTCCTCCTCTCAACTCACTACTGCCACCACCACAGCTCACCACCTCCACCACCACTGCTCCACCACAGCTCACCACCTCCACCACCACTGTTCCACCACTACTCCACCACCACTACACACGCACCATTGTGCACCATCTCCTTCTCTCCTCTCAAAGATTACTTCTATCCTCAACACCTCTCTGTTGGAATCACTCCTAAACCTAAATCAAGTGTTAGTGATTCATATGTAATAGTTAGCTTAATTATGGCCTTTATGTTTGTTATTTGCTTAAGCTTATGTAGAAGGCCCATGAGCTTAGGCCCATGTCCATTAAGGAAAGGAAGGGAGTAGGAGTGTTGCCCTAACTCCCCTTCATATAAATACCTTGTAATAACCCTCACTTGAGGGTTGGTTGTTCAATTTACTCTTTTATTCACATCTCTACGCATAACCGTCCAAGTATATCATGTGTGTGTGTTTGAATATTGTTCATCCGATCTTATTTCTCTTCTCTACTCTTTCTCTTGATGCTTGTGTTGTAAACTTGGTGACCTAACAGTGGTATCAATCGCCTACTAGTTGGGTGAACGTATTGTTTTTGAAGTAGGTTTCGGTCCTACGCGTAAAACGTACGAGATACTTTGGTTCGCTTAAAAACACGTTTTTTACACTTTTTAATCCAAGATTCTTGTCCTTTCAATGTTTTAAGGTGTTAAAATAACTGTTTTTGGCAAAAAGTTTCAAACTTTACACGTGGATATTCGTTTTTGAGCTTGTTTTTGTTCGTGGGTTTCATCCTACGCGTAACCGTTTTTTATGCTTTGGATCATCAAATTTCACACTCTTGTATTCTTTTGGTGATATTGAAGTTATTTCATCACACAAAAACTGGTTTAGAAACATCTTTGGGCACAATCATTCTTACGAGTAAAGCTACGCGTATCAAAACCCTAAACTTACGCGTAACTTTATCCTTGGTTTGATCTTCAGTTTCGTGGTTTACTCCGTGTTTTCTTGCTTGGATAAGCCTGAAAATACGTCGACTTGGGATATCTTTTGCACTGTGATAGTGTAAAAGATCACTTGGGCTAAAAACCCTAATCTTACGGATAAGCATAAGCTTACGCGTAGAACATCCTACGCATAAAATTCATCTTACGCCTAAGCCTAGTCTTACGCATAAGGTAATCCTACGCCTAACTTATTGTTTACGCATAACTTTAGTGCTTTTTCCCTGCTTACGCGTAAGCTAAACCTACGCGTAACTCTTGCTGTTACGCGTAACTTTGGTGTTTTTACGCATAAGTGCTACTTGGTTTATTGTGATTTCTACGCCTAAGGATACTTCATCAACAAAGGTTCATTCGACTACAAAGATCCATTTTACCAACACAAGTTTTCAACATGTCACAACCACCATACTCTAACTATTTCCCTTACACTTATTCTCAACGAAAACAACAACTAAGTCCACAACATCAACAATGGAATCAACAACAAGCAATTTATCAACAACAATTTAATCAACAACATACTCCACAACTTGGAGAAATTCCACCACCACAAATGGTTCAACCACCACCAAGTCTTCAAGTTCTACCTTACACAAATGAATTCAATCAACATCCATCAAGGAACACTATGAAGGAACCCACTTGGTTTGCAAAGATGTGTGAAGCTTTAAGCAGCCAACAATCAATTCATGAGGCTGGATCACTTGATAGACCTCCAATGCTCACTCCAGGAAACTACGATCAATGGGTGATCAGGTTCTTTAGGTTTTGTGATCTGAAGAAGCCACATGGAAAGTTCTTAAAGAAGGTTATCTTGGAAGGTCCATTTCAGATGCCTACTGTCATTGTACCCGGAGATCCAAATGCTAATCCACCAAGAGATGAACAATCAAACATTGCTACTGTTGCAGACCTGAATCCAGAAGAACTTCTACACTATGAAGCTGATGAACTTGCAATGCAATATATCCTTTTAGGATTACCAAACCCAATTCTTCGAAGTGTTGATGCTCAAAAGACTGCAAAGGCAATGTGGGAACACATTCATCTACTTATGGAAGGATCTGCACTCAATCAGGAGGATATGGAATCCAAAATTTACTTGGCTTATGAACACTTCTTGATTGAACCTGGAGAGACACTAGAGTCTTATCATCATCGATTCTCAGACATCATCAATGATTTGGATAAACACAACATCATCATGCCAAGAATTGCAGTTAATACTAAGTTCCTGAGTAGTCTTGGTCCTGAATGGGAGAAGTATGTCATTTTTCTCCGTTAAGCGAAGAACATGCATCATTCTACATACGGATTGTTGTACGATTACTTGAAGCCTCATGAAAAGGAAGTTGATAGGGAAAGGATTCTCCATGCTCAAATTGCTTCACCTTCACATCCGGAAAATCAACAACTTGCCTTGTATGCTCAAAACAGTTATCCTCCTCAACCAGCAACTCAACCAACTGCCACAATCACACCAAATGATCAATCACAAAAATCTCAACAAAATCAATTGGTTCCTTACAACAACAACAATGATCAGGCACTTTATAGTCAAGCTAATGAGGAATCCGATCCGTTCGAAGCATTGCAACAAGGATTTGTTATGATTGCTAATGCTTTTGGCCGTTATACAAACAAATCCAACAATCGCATTCGTTCCTCATCAAACACCAGGAATCAGGCTGTTGTGAACAATGGACGAGTTGAAGTTCAGAATCGTGGTTATGGCCGTCAGATGGGCGGTGGTCAAGGGTTTAATGCTATGGGTAGGAATAACAACAAAGCTCAAGTGGTGGAACAAGGAAATGCTCAGAATGGGTTGTATGGTCTTCAATGCTACAGCTGCAATGAGAAGGGACACCTGGCTAATACATGCCCAAAGCCGAGGACTAGGGGCAGTGCTTATCACAAGGAGGCTTTACTTTTGGCTCTTAAGGATGAAGCTGGTGGAACTCTCACAGACAAAGAACACAGTTTTATGGCAGATGCAGACTCAGATGATGATATGGAGGACTTGCAGGCCAATGCAGCTGTTATGTTGATGGCTAATATGCATGAGTTACACATGAGTGACACAGGCCCAATGTATGACACTGATGGCTTGTCTCAGGTACCCGAACAAACCATATTTATCTTTGATCTAATATCTCCGCCAACATCTGAACCCGGCAAGGCTCAGAATGTTCAAAATGAGTCGTCCACATCTCATTCCGATGATTTTCAACTAGACCCCGTAGTTACATTTGACGATCAAGATGACCTTATGGTTTCCTATGATAATCAAATTGACTCCGTGGTTATACTTGAGGATCTAAATAATGATCATGTTGTGACTCACGTTGAACACACCGAACTTTTGCCTCGTCCAGATGTTGATCTGTGGCTTAAAAACCAACAGTCCATAGTGGAAGAATGTCGTGCAGTAAATCAGGACTTGAAAAGTAAAAATGCACTGTTAACCAAGGATTTTGAATGTTTACAAAAGCAACTCAACTTTTTCGAAACTCAAGAAAAACGTGAAAAAGGTTTTGAAGCCGCCTTTGCTAAATCTCATCAAAACGAAAAATATTTAGAGAGACAGATGCGTGATCTAGCCGCTTCGAAGAATGCTTTGTTGTCTGAAATAGAACAACTGAAACATGAACATAAAAAGCAAATTAACGCTCTCACCTTGGAAAATCAAAAAGCTAAGGCTGAGTTGTTAACTTGTCAAAAACAGTTCTCTGCATACAAAAAGCATTCAACAAAACGAATAGATGATCATCTTGAAGAAATTACCGGCTTGCAAAACAAACTTAAAGAGTTTAAAACTGTTGTTTACAAACATGGTGAGTCAGTAACTGCTATTGAAAAGTTTACTTTAAAACCCAATCCAAATGGATATGGACCGAATCTTGCCGATTACAAACCTAAACTTTCAACCAAAGCATTCAAACCAAATCCTGAAGTTTCCAGTGCAGAATATAAAATTGATAATTCTGTTATGAGTGTTGTTGAATATCATCGTCAAGAGGAATTAGATGCAGAAGATGAGAGTCGATCAAAATTAGAAACTGTTGTTTACAACAAACCTTTTAATTATTCAAAACCGGTCACTTTCGTCACACCAACGGATTCTTCTAACACACCAAGGGTTATCATAAAAACGTCTGAGTCTTCTAATGTTAATCCCCAACCAGATTATGCACAAATTTATGGTCCTTTACCTTCCATCAGTGAAGTAAACTGAAAACCTGAAAATCGCAAAATTCTTAGATATTTTGACATTTTCATGGCTGACCTAAAAACTTTACAAAATGAGATAGAATATCATTCTGAAATCAAAGTTCAACATTTTCAATCGCCTCTGGCGCGAGAACAAAGAGAAATTTTCAGAAAAATCTTTTACCAAATGTTAAAAATTTGAAAAATTGTGCATTGTCTTGGGAACGGGACTTTTATAATGAACTTGGAGTGATGAAGGTCGTTTTCGAGAAAACAGAAACATCTATTTCTAATACTAAACGTAAAAAGAAAATGTTGAGAAAAGATGTTGATCGACTCTTGAAAGATGTTATCTGTGCTGATATCCATAATGTTGTGTTATTCAATTCTTTGCCACATGCATCTGATTATATCTCTGCTAATACTGTTGATAATGTTGTAACTATTGGGAATACTGATAATGTGCTTCAGATCGAGTCTTTAAAAGTTGAAAACGAACTTCTCTTAAACGAGCTTTCAAATGCAAAACGTCGTCTTCAATGGTGTCAAAAAGATTGTCAAAATCGTGAACTTGCTTTGCAAAACAAAATCCACCAGTTGCAATCAAACAATTTTAATCCAAAATTTGAGCAACTGGATGATCAAAACGTGTCTTTGAAAAGTCAAATCTCAAAATATGAACAAGAACTTGTAAAAGTTAAACAGGAATATGGTGTCATATTTGACTTACTCAATAAGACTCGTCATGAAGCATCAAACGAACTTGAGCATTATCTTGCACACACTAGAGAAGTAATGAATTTTGCTGGTAATATTCGTTCTGAAAATCAAGATTTGATTCACACTATCTTTAAGTTAAGAGAAATGTTAGGAAAGTATGAACTACTTCCGCCTACTGTGATTAAGAGAATAGCACCAGTAACACTTAGTAATCGTGAACCTAGAATGCCTACTGCCAAAACACAAGTTGCTAACGTGCTTCCTTCTACTGAAACAGGAATAGTTGCCTCTTTTCCAAACGTCCGCACTTCACAGCCTAGGAGCACTACATGGAAGAATAGGAAGTTGCGACCTAAGAAAAGATCAATAAGGAATGCTAAAGTAGAAGAACACCCTAGGACTATGAATAAGACTCACGTTGCCTCCACTATAGATATTGCGTCTGGCAAATGTAATAGAAATAGTGATGTAACGAATGCTAAACCTTTAAGTACTTTTGATATTCAGTCTGATGCACCTTGTGTTATTTGTCGTAAAAGTATGAATTCTGATTGTCATGACAAATGTGTTGCTAAAGCTATCATCTCTCGTTTACGGAATCCTAAGAATCGGAATACCTCTAGGCCCACTAACCTTTCTAAGTCTGTGCTTGGTAAACCGCCCTCTTTAGATTCTAGGAAACGCATTGCTGTCCCTGTAGCTCCAGTTTCACCTCCAAAGAATGTAGTACCACCTAGTGCAATCACTAAGACTAAAGCAAATAGTAGTTATAGATGGCAAAAATGGATATATAACACACTAGGATTTAAATGGATGCCTAAAGTTATTGATGTGTGTATGTCTACTATAACTGCTCCGGAACCCTCTAACATTTCGGGTTCCACATCTACTTCTATTCCATCTGTGTCGTCTGTGTGTAATGCAGGTGATACAGATCATTCTCTGGATTGTTGATAGCGGATGTTCCCGACACATGACAGGCAACCTTAAACTGTTATCAAACTTTATTGCAAAGTTCATTGGCACTGTCAGATTCGGGAATGATCACTTCGCAGCTATCATGGGCTACGGAGACTATATCAATGGGAACATCGAAATTAGCAGGGTTTATTTTGTGGAAGGCCTCGGTCACAATCTGTTTTCAGTAGGTCAGTTCTGTGATGGAGATTTGGAGGTTGCTTTCAGGGAGAAATCTTGTTTCATTCGTGATCTACAAGGAAACGACCTTATGTCTGGCTCGCGTAACTCAAGTCTTTACACTATCTCTATGCAAGACATGGTTGCTTCATCTCCCATCTGCTTACTTTCAAAGGCAACATCAACAAAATCTTGGCTATGGCACCGTTGTCTCTCACATTTAAACTTTCAAACTATAACCAATCTTGCTCGACACAAACTAGTTGAAGGTCTCCCACGATTCCGGTATTCTAAAGATCAACTTTGCTCAGCCTGTGAACAAGGAAAAAGCACTCGTGCTCATTTTCCTTCAAAGGTGGAACATAGCTCTCAGCATGTACTTCATCTTCTTTACATGGATTTGTGTGGCCCGATGCGCGTGCAAACGATCAATGGCAAACGCTATATCTTAGTAATTGTTGATGACTATTCACGATGGACTTGGGTCTACTTTCTTCGAAGCAAAGAGCAAGCTCCACAAATGATCATCACCTTTCTCACGAAAATTCAAGTTCAGCTCCGGAACACCGTCCGCCAAATAAGAACAGACAAAGGAACTGAATTTGTTAACCAAACTCTTCGAGAATTTTATGAGAAAGTAGGAATTGAGCATCAGACATCTATTGCACGAACACCAGAACAAAATGGAGTTGTTGAAAGACGAAACCGAACGTTAGTGGAAGCTGCAAGAACAATGTTAATCAATACTAAACTTCCAGATTACTTATGGGCAGAAGCTGTATCTACTGCATGCTATACTCAAAACCGTTCTATGATCACTAAACGCCACAACAAAACACCTTTTGAGCTTCTCCACAACCATAAACCGAATCTCAAACACTTTCATGTATTTGGATCCCTTTGCTATCCGAATAATGATCGTGATGATTTTGGAAAGCTCAAAGCCAAAGCTGACATTGGAGTCTTTATTGGATATTGTGAGAATTCTAAAGGTTACCGGATCTGGAATCGTCGTACAAAACAGGTTATGGAAACGATTCATGCTCATTTTGATGAACTTACGGAAATGGCTTTCGAGCATAACAGCTTGGAACCCGATCACAACCTCTTAAACTTCCCTCAAACCCCATCATCAGCTGAACAAAGCCCCCAGCTCACTCGTCAACAAATGGAAAGACTCTTTGCTCCGCTGTTCAGTGACGATATTGATGAACGTGCTCCAGGTGTATCCGCTGTTTCCGCTGCTCAACCTGATACTACTCTTATACCTGATACACCCGCTACAATAACTACTGTTGAAGAAGCACCACCAGTTGACTCCAACACAACAGTTGAACAAACCGCTTCCAACAATGATGAACCAGCTGATGATGTTCTTAATGAAGTACCCCCACCTGCAGATTTTGATCCAAATGCGTTCTTTAACCCGTTTGCTAATGAAACTGCTGCACCAGATGTCGCGCAATCATCAACAAACCATTTGAATCCTCAGAATCTGCACAACGTATACCAACATCAACCCTCTACACATCGATGGACAAAAGACCATCCTCTGGATAATATTATTGGCAACCCGAATCAACCAGTCGTTACAAGACAACGTCTTCACACAGATGGTGAACACTGCATTTATGCTCTCACTGTCTGCCAATCTGAGCCTAAAAACATTAAAGACGCAATGACAAAAGACAACTGGATTGAATCCATGCAAGAAGAACTCAACCAATTCAAACGTCTTGAAGTATGGGAACTGGTTGAACGACCAACAGGGGTCTACGTCATTGGTCTCAAATGAATTTGGAAGAACAAATTGGATGCTGAAGGGAATGTAATCCGAAACAAGTCACGTCTAGTTGCTAAGGGTTATCATTAGGAAGAGGGTATAGACATTGAAGAATCTTTTGCTCCGGTTGCTCGTCTTGAGGCTGTTCGGATATTTCTTGCGTTCGCGGCTCATATGAATATGACGGTCTTTCAAATGGATGTCAAAACTGCATTTCTAAATGGACAACTGAAAGAAACGGTTTATGTCAGCCAAAAAGAAGGATTCGTTGATCCCGAGTTCCCGAACCGTGTCTACAAACTGAACAAAGCTCTGTATGGTCTCAAACAAGCTCCTCGGGCATGGTACGATAAGCTATCATCTTTCCTCATTGCCAATAATTTCACCAAAGGTTCGGTCGACCCTACTCTTTTCATACAATATCACGGGGCACATATCTTAATTGTTCAAATTTACGTGGATGACATCATTTTTGGGTCTACACATAAAAAGTACTCAATCGCTTTTGCAAAACTAATGAAGAAAAATTTTGAAATGTCCATGATGGGTGAACTTACGTTCTTTCTAGGACTGCAAGTTCATCAATCACCCCGAGGTATTTTCTTGAGTCAGTCCAAATATGCCCTTGAATTGTTAAACAAATTTGGAATGAAAACCTGTGACACTTATGCCACACCAATGACTCATACCAAGAAGCTAGACGCTGATTTACATGGGAAATTAGTGGACCCTACCAAATACCGAAGTATAATTGGGTCTCTCATGTATCTAACAGCTAGCAGACCTGATATTGTCTTTGCCGTTTATCTCTGCTCCCGTTATCAGTCAAGACCAACTGAAACCCACCTCTCTGAGGCTAAAAGAATCCTCTGATACATCAAGGGAACCATTAACTTGGGGATCTGGTATCCGAAGGATTCTGGTTTTGAACTAATCGCTTTTTTAGATGCTGATCATGCAGGATGTTTAGATTCACGGAAAAGTACTTCAGGAGCACTACAATTTCTTGGTGATAAACTGGTGTCCTGGCAATCAAAGAAGCAGGATTGTACATCGCTGTCATCAACCGAAGCAGAATATGTTGCCATGTCGGCGTGTTGTGCTTAAGTCATCTGGATGAGAACACAACTCAAAGACTATGGTTGCGTATTTGACAAAATCCCGATGTACTGCGACAATCGGAGTACCATTGCAATCTCGTGCAACTCAGTTCAGCACTCGAAATCAAAGCACATCGATCTTTGCTATCATTTCATCAAGGACCATGTGGAACAGGGTACAGTTGAATTATACTTCGTGGGTACAGAATACCAATTGGCAGATCTTCTCACCAAAGCCTTGCTTCCCGCTAGGTTTAATGAGTTGGTCCACCGGATTGGTATGCGGTGTTTGACTCAAGAGGAATTGGATGAACTCTTAAAACAGTCTTAAAAACCAGTCAAACACCAAAATCTCTTTTGTAAATATTCTTCAAAAACAAAATATAAAAATATAAAATCAGGCTAAAATTCAAAAATATTCTCCTATCTAATTTCTTTCAAACATGGCAAGTACAAATCTTCCGTCAACACTGTGTTCTTTAAAACTTTTCACAATTTTCCCGAACAAGTGTTGAGGGGGAGAATGTAAATATTTTTCGGTTTCATAAAACCTTGTACTTGCATGTTTCCAGAAATATGTTGTTTCTTCTAAAATGGTGGATACGTTTCTTGTCAATTACTCTCCTTGGACTCAAATGTTTAAAAATAAATTCATTATTTCAAAAGTCGAGGGGGAGTATCGTCAAGTTTCTTGCCTTACAAATGTTTTGTCTAACCAAGATCAAACGGCCCAAATCAAATCTTCTAAATCCGTTCAAAATTTTCATAATCTATAAGTTCTAAACTGTTTTAATCAAGATGATAAACAAGGATTTCTAAAATTCTTTCAAATCCAAAGGTTAAAACTCTTTAAATTGATTTTGGAAAATTGTTCACTCGAACGAACTGGGTGTTTATGCATAAAAGTGTTTGGATTGAAATGAGTTATGTTAAAACCTTTCTTAGTGTCTATTAAACTTGTTTTAATCGTCCAAAACCATCCTGAATCTTAAATTTCATTAATTTGAATTCTAGGGTTCTTGCGCTCATCTAGGGCTTTTCTATTCTGTGATATGTTTTTAGGTAGTCAAGAAAGTGTTAGAATAAGTTTATATGCATGTTTTTGAACCTTTAAATTAGCCCAGAAACATCTAAACTGTATGAATTTAAGGTTTAGGTCTTTTAGGGTTCATCTCCCATACATCTTCTGATTCTGTGGTGGAAATGTGTTAAATCTTGTTCTATTGCACTTATATGACATCTAGGACACTCCAGAAACATTCTTGTTTGATTTGTGTAGCTATATCCCATACACGTAGATTAAGGGTTTTGGGTTTAAGTAATTTTACGCCTAAGTCTTTCTGTGTGTATCTGATATGTTCTTATGCTTGTTTTGTGATCTAAAAGATGTTTGGAATTAATTGCAATCAAGTTTGCATGTTTATAGTTAACAGGTTAATTATTCATAATGTCAGAATCTTCAGGTGTTCAAACCGTTACGCTTAAAGAATACTTTTATGCGTAAAGGTAACGCCTAAGAGAAATCTTACGCGTAACTCTTACGCATAAGAGGTCTACCGTGGAGTACGCGTATTTTGGAAAGATATTCATAAACAAGGCTTGTTACGCATAAGCTTTATTCTTACGAGTAAACTTTTCGCATAACATCTAGCTTATTCCTATGCGTAAGCCTAAATCCTTTGAACTTGTCTTACGCGTAAGAAACTCTTACGCATAAGCTTGGTCTTACGCTTTAGCTTACTCTTACGCATAAGGTCCTTTCTTACGGATAAGGATCCTTGTTACACATAAACCACTGTTCACTACATTTTTGGCCTATAATGCATATGTTACTTGTTAAATGTTACTCATAAGTCACTATTATTTAATGTTACGCCTAAGCTTACAAATGTTAATATGTTGTGTGTTAAGTGAAAAAATTGGACTTTGAAACACGTTCACGTAACTTATCACATCAACTTCAAACAATTGGACAAATGTGACTTAGGACTTGTAACTAACATAAACATGTTACCATCAAACAAGGAATTAGATAATAAATCAGACTAAAACAAACACATTGTGTTTTCATATGTCTGTCTTTTTGTCTAATGTCTTTCAGATCACAAAATGGCTGCAAATCAAGCAAACATCAATGCCCCAGCTGAGCTCTTAATGGCAAACACATTCCCAGCTAGATACGACAAAACAATTGGCAAGAACAATCTACGTGTCATCTTCAACAACTTCATATGCTCATAATCATCTTACAGAATTGCTGTGGACATCCTTCTGCAACATCCATTCAAATTCATGCTCACAAAGTCATCCTGATGATGAGTATGATTCAATGGAAGAGGAAATAAAATTTCATAAGACATTAAAGCAGAAAAGGATGGAATACCATGCTTCAACCTTTCCGGTTAATCAACCCAGTGGGGCAGGAGGGTCAAGTAGTAGTCCTCCTCTTATGGAAGATCCATTGCAAACATCTCTTACCCCATCCGATCCGGTTAATCAACCCGGTAAGGATCAGGGTGTCTCTGTCACCACAACTGTTGAAATGAAGCAACCACAACAACAACTAAAACATCCGCAAGAAGAAAAGCATGGTGAAGATGTGGAAATTTATGACGAAGAAGATTAAGATCATGATAAGGATGAAAGAGTCACTGATGATAATTTGGTGGCTGGAGAGGAAATGATTCGAAAAGAGGCAAAAGAAGCTGCTAGAGCTGAGGAGGAAAAGTTAAAGAAGGAATCAGACAACTACATAGTTGACAATCCTATACACAAACCTCAACAGTCTTCTGTAACACCTCTTGACACTTCCACCAAACCCAAATCATCATCTCAATTATCACCTCCATCAACATAAGAAACACCTATGTCAACAACAAAATCTATTAAGAAGGCAACTCCATCCAATGATTCGATAAATGGTTAAGCAGGTTATCACCACTACACAACAAGCTACACAGCCACCATCATCTGATCAACCAAGGGATTCAGAAACCACACCACCAATGGAGAAAACCGTTGATCACTTTACATACACTGGTGGTGAGGATCACGACATACCTGAGCCCTAACCAGAACCTCAACCGAAATTTAGATCAAGTACATTACTGCACTCCTTGTTTTCATACGCTTCAAATCTAAGAGCGTATTGAAGTTCTCCACCTCAGGGTCGAATCTTACCTAAATTCTACACTTCATCGGAATCAATCAAGAACCTCAGTACAAAATCGTTCATAAACAAAAGTTTGGGTTTGTCTACCAAAGTGAAAATCATCATACTTGCTTCATGGCTTTCGATGAAATTCACTAAGTTCTACGACGCCACCCTGGAGATGGTTCGATATGGATTGTCATATCGATTGAAGGACATTGAGTTGGGTATAACTCAGATGAAGAGATGGAATTCAAAGGATCGCAAGGATGTTCGTTGATTAATCAGTAGGATTGATGAATGTTTGATTCATCGGGATCAGATGCAACGGTTGGAGAGCTATGTGGGAGGATGACCAAACTTTCCGATTATGACTTTCCAACGTCCTCAGAAAGTAGCTGATCGTCTGTAATCATTGGGTACTCTCTTGATTGTGATTTTGTATGTTTGATTATCTGACTATGGCTTGTGCACACATAACAGTGTACAACCCGTAATTGTCAAGAAAGGACCCTGTGGTACGCTTCAGTGCCACAATCCTTATAAAAGGAGCGAAAGCTTCTTATTTTTGAGTAAAACCTATCAAACCTTTCACTTTTAAAGGTTTTGCTCAAAAGAACAAGTACTTCCCCTTATGATTTTCAAAACCTCAACCGTTTATATCACTTGTTGAGGGGGAGTATTTGAATTAAAACTTTGTTCACAAATTGTTCACAGTGGTCATCTTCCCGCAACACTCGAAATGGTCATATTTATTCTCAACTTTTCAAAAATAACATTTTATATGCCATTTTTGAGGGGGAGAAAATTATGTGATAAGAAGTATGTTGTGTAAATGCAAATGAATCTTTGTGCTATAGACTTAACCAACGAATTGACGATACTTAACTGTTAGTAACTCGAAAAGACTTGTCCGGGACGGGGTAATAATTTCAAGCTAGTTCGCTAGTGATGTAAACGTGTCTCGCAAAGGACTTGTCCGAATAGAATGTACCATTCGAGAAACTCTTGGTAGACATGAACTCTGACGGGTTTGACAACTTTTCGAGGTTTGTCTACGCCTTCAAGGTAGTTATTAGGGCTAGTTGTCACCTAAAAGCTGACAATGTAACTCTTTAACTATGCAACGTAACCGTGTCTCGTGTGGGATTGTCTATCTGGAGTTGATCAATTCATAAAGTGCGCGCTCTTTCCTCACTGTGCAGATTTCCGTAAAAACTCTTAAGCACATGTGGAGGGGGAGTATTTCTGCAAAAGATCAAACTCTTACAATGGTACAAAATGTTTTACAATCATAACCGTTGTGAGAGATTTTCTTGAAAATTGGTTTTATGGCAACATAGGTTAGTCATGGAGTTATAAGGTGACTAAGGTTAGGAATAACCGTCCTATGATCCGCCAGAGCCGGAGGGATCTACCCAAGGACATCACAAATAGTTAGAATTTAGAAGTCCTTAGGAATGATTGTAAAAAGGAAAAAATGAGAATCAGAGAAAGAAGGAGTTGAAGAATTAAAAAGAAATGCAAAGAAAAGGGTGAAAAGAAATAGCCCTCCAGATTATTCAACTTAGGGCAGACACCGGGTTCAATTCATATGCTACTGGTTGTCACTTAGTGACGCCGGTATTGAAGATTAAAAGTCGTCATGGACCCAGTGACGCATGCACTAAACCTTCTTAGCCACTCAAGTTTCTCTCAAAAGAAACTTGTTTCATTCTCACAGGGAACCCTACGTAAACTATTGGTTTTCTCTTAGAGATCGCTGGTATTGAAGAAGGAGACCCTCTCCCTAGTCTCCGCTCAGGAAAAACCAAAACGCACTATTGAGTCTAGAGCCACGAGATTCATCAAAAGATCTCTTAGGTACACTTGACATTTCATCACTTGATGTTCAACAATAAGAACATCAGTGGTACGTTATCGAGTCCTTCACAGATCTTAGCAATCTGTCGAGAACATTTATGAGAGGTTCACAATAGTGATCCTCAGTGATTGAATGGAAACTCCTGCCAGGGTCAACATCAAACAACCCTGACAGCAGGTCACTTCGGTAACTCCCCGTGGATTACGCTTAGTGTGTCTCAAACGGTCTACAGTCGTGAGGTGATGCTTCGGTGTACCTCAGCGACTCATCTGAACTGTAGGTGTACTTCGGTACATCGCGTTATCTCACTTGTGGGACTCTAGTTCAGGAACGGCCTTTGTAAGAATTAGAGTTGTGTTTTCACACTATGCTGTTAACACTCTCGAAGTTCAAACTTTTAAGTGCCGGAATCCGCTTATTACTAACCGTTTTCATGTTTTCTTCTTATGGAAGCTCTGGAGCGGAATGATCGTGCAGATTCTTCATATGCTCATGCCAACATCATCACTAATGGAAGTTCTACCTAAAAGCAACATAAAAGTCAGAATGATTCTTCGTCAAGCCAAAGAATCTACAAAGTTACAGACTTAAAGAACTTCATCAGTACTGAAATCCAACGTCAAAGAGCGTGTGAGCATGTTGAAGAATGACGTGGAGATACTGGAGCAGCGAAGCAGACTTGATGCAAACAACAACAACATACTATCACTACCATCACAAAGAGCAATGATCAAAGAACAAAGTTAAAGATGACGTCAAAGCAAAACTGTTTAAAGAAAACAATTTCTCTACACTGGGGAAATTGTTCAAATCAAGGCAATTCTTCTCACAAGAAAGAAGAATGTCAGAAGACGTCAAAGCTACTATTACATCAGTACCTTCACCGTTTACATTCATTCATCACCAACACTTAGGGGGAGATTGTTGGAATCACTCCTAAACCTAAATCAAGCGTTAGTGATTCATATGTAATAGTTAGCTTAATTATGGCCTTTATGTTTGTTATTAGCTTAAGCTTATGTAGAAGGCCCATGAGCTTAGGCCCATGTCCATTAAGGAAAGGAAGGGAGTAGGAGTGTTGCCCTAGCTCCCCTTCCTATAAATACCTTGTAATAACCCTCACTTGAGGGTTGGTTGTTCAATTTACTCTTTCCTTCACATCTCTACGCATAACCGTCCAAGTATATCCTGTGTGTGTGTTTGAATATTGTTCATCCGATCTTCTTTCTCTTCTCTACTCTTTCTCTTGATGCTTGTGTTGTAAACTTAGTGACCTAACACTCTCAAAGTTTGATTCTTTCTCTTCTCTTCTCTATTCTGACTCTCAACTGACACCAAAGAAAACCGAGGTATAATTGTTTTGATTTTTTATAATTTTTGTCAATTGTTTTAATTGTTTATAATTTTTGTCAATTTTTTTAATTATTTATAATTTCTGTCAATTGTTTTCATTGTTTTTATTTTTTATTAATTTTTTTGTTAATTTTGTTTTTTGGTATATATAGCTGCTGCTGAGAAGCCGATACCCGAAGCCGAGAAGTGAAGCCGAGACCACAACGCACGTGCTCTCGAGACCCCACAACCGAGGTATTTTTTTGTGTTTATGTTTGTAGCGGGGACATGTCCCCGGCGAAAGTTTATAGTTGAGCATTTTTGGCCTTAGTAACCCCCCACCAGTTCCCTTTTGGAAACTGATTTGTGTTTTGGATTTGTTAAGATAATACGAGTAGCATGAGTCATATGAAACAAATATATACCTGAATGATAGATTGCTGTTTATGTGAGAACTGAGAAGGGTGCGTTTGGTTAACAGCAGCCCGAAAGGTAGCTTATACACAAACTAACCAAACAGACCCTTAACTACTTCACAAGCTCTAAATAAGCTTAAGAAACCTACAACAAAGGGCTGCTGGGATCTGATAAAGGGGAGGTTAGGGTTTTTGGGTTTGCTTGTTTTCTGAACCAAAGGGGTGTTTGGACTGCTTATTTTTTAGCCCCGAAAGGGTGCGTTTGGTTAACAGAAGCCCACAAGGGATGCATCATGTGGTTATGGATTGGCCTTCGTTCGTTTAGCTACGAAGCATTGTTTACTTGTCATTTATCATGACGTACAGTCTTGCTAGTAAAATATGTACGCGTAGGTCGATCATTTGTAACATTCCAAACAACCCTTTCAAAAGCTTTTCACCAGCTTGCTTTCTGCCTTTTTGCCCTGTTCAAAATGAACCATTCATTCTTGCAACGCAAGCAACACAAGTCTTTTACCTTGATTTCCCGGGTAAACGTGGTAATTGGAAGGCCGTCCAAGATTCTTATCATCGAAAGATTTGGAACTCGGATATCATTGTGGTAGAAGACAATCAGGATGTTGTACATGACAACAACTCATCACATATCACACTCTCTGCTGAGTTGGATCAGTTGGATTATAACATTATAAATATAGATGTTCAGCCAGCGGAAGTTGAGGCACCACCACCAATTATCACTATTGTGGAAGACGAAGATGATATTGATTATGATGATCACGTTCCTCATGATTTAGCATCTGATGATGATGATGACCACGAGAATGAAGATGATGAACATGACAGTACTAATAATGTTGAATTTTATGTTGATGATGTGGGAGATTAATCTCGAATTGTAATTTGTAGAACAACACTTAATTATTTGAATGAAATTGTTATCGAGTGGTTAAATGTGTTTATTTGTTTATTTATTTATTTATTTAATTATTATAATTATCTTGTTGATATATACTGTTAAATGTGTTTATTTGTTTGTTTATTTATTTATTTAATTATTTATTTAATTATATATATGTTTCTTCACTAATTTCTATGTTCGTTTAACAGATGGCAGATGTTGTAGCCAGGTCTCACGGTGGCGATGGAGGTAATTCGCCACCTCGTGGTCCCTCGAGGAGGATAGGCACCAATTGCCAGCGTAAGAATTTTTGAATTATTTTTCACCAAACTGTATTTGATTACATGTTATATTAAATTGATAAAATGTTATTTTATGTCATCATCACTTGAATTTGATTACTTGTAGGCTATAAATCCAAAGCTGCCAACCCAAACGCCAAAATTAGGAAAGGCGGAAAGGTGGTGCGTGGTCCCACTAAGAACACGGCACTCAAGGCGAAGAGGGCACTGGATGGTCGTCCTGTGTCGATCGATTTTCGGGTCACCCAGGAGGGGTTTTGGACACACGTGGGCCCTCACTCTTCTTGGTTCTCCAACTATGTTGGGGAGGTGTTACCGGACTCGATTCCCATGTTTTGCGATTCATGGGCTAAGGTTCCCGAAACGGCCAAGGCCCACATCCATGAGCATCTACACGTAAGTTTTTTTTAACCTTTATTTTTTTAATTATTGTGTTTATTTATTCAAACTTGTTTGTTTATTTAAATTTGAATATTTTTTTATTTATATTATATTGCAGCACTACTTTGATCTCGACAGACACCTTGCGGGCCCGAATGGAGAGCAGATTGTTGACAGTATCGAGTATTATCTCCAAAAATGATACGACGACAACAAATATAGATACAAAAAAGATAACTTTAAGGCAGCAGGTGGGGTGGAGAAAATTGAGGAGATCAAAAGATAGCGTCCAGCGAACAAGACGCAAGAGGATTGGGATGCGTTGGTAAATTTCTGGATCGACACTTTATAATAATAATAATTATCATTGTTATTATTGTTATTATTATTGTTGTTATTATTATTATTATTATTATTATTATTATTATTATTATTATTATTATTATTATTATTATTATTATTATTATTATTATTATTAAATAGTAATAATAATAATAATAATAATAATAATAATAATAATAATAATAATAATAATAAGAGTAAATTACATAAATGGTCACTGTGGTTTGTCCATTTTTTCACATTTAGTCACTAAATTTTTTTTTTGACAAGGTCAGTCATTAAGGTTTCAAATCGTTACAGATCCAGTCATTAAGGTTTCAATTTCATTACATAAATGGTCACTGTGGTTTGAAACTTCAGTGACCATTTATGTAACGAAATGGACTGAATCTGTAATGATTTGAAACTTCAGTGACCATGTATGTCAAAAAAAAAGTTCAGTGACTAAATGTGAACAAATGGACAAACCATAGTGACCATTTATGTAATTTACTCTAATAATAATAATAATAATAATAATAATAATAATAATAATAGTAATAATAATAATAATAATAATAATAATAATAATAATAATAATAATAATAATAATAATAATAATAATAATAATTCATTTATATAATAGTTTTATAATTTAAAATACGCAGGTTAAGCTTTGGACAAACCCCAAGAAGCAGAAGATATCAGAGGTGAACCGACAAAACCACATGGCGAACACGAGTTCTAGCCTTCACGGATCTCAGTCGTATGCTGCTATTCGCCATAACTTTGTAAGAAACTATTTAATCATTTTATTTATATATATACATGGTGTTGGGTGTGTTGTTATTGATTTTATTTCTAAACAGTTGAGCAGCGAGACTGAGGCAACGGTTGGAGAAGACTTGATAGAGCTTTACCGTCAGAACCATATGAGGGGCGATGTCTTTGAGTCCCCGGTATCTGAGGCTAGATATGTAAGTATAATTTATTTTCAAAGTCACCCATTTTTGATGAAATATAATGCATCACGACTTATATATTACTTTTCTTGTTTTTTTGTAACTAAACAGAACGAGATGATGCGGATGCGGGAAGAGAGCACCTCCGATGGGACCCGCATAACTGACCGTGTGATTCTGCGTACCGTGATTGGTGGTAAGTAGCGCGGTTATATTCCTGGTGTAGGTCAGGTCTTACCCGGCGGTGGAGTGAAGAAGACCTTTAGCGCCTCCCGACCTCGTGATGCAGCGGATGTGTCCTCACTGCGGGAAACAGTGCAGAAACAGACCGAGGAGCTCGCTACACAGAGAAGTTAGATGGACCAGGTCATGGAGTGTGTGAGGTCATTGTCGGGTTGGCAGGAGCGAATACAGTCCGCCCCGGGATCAAGTGCTACTCCACCAGGTGGGTCGCGATCTGGAGAGGGTGGGTCAGGATCTGGTGCTACTCCATCCGGTGATTCTAGAGATACCGGGGACGGTAATGGGGGTAGTGGGGTTTGAGATGCCGATTTATGTTACTTTAACACGTTTTGGATATGTTTGTAGAGAATAACATGGATTATTATGTCGTTTATGTGTATTGTGCTAGGATTCCCGTAAATGGATTATACGTATAGTTTTGGACCATTTGCGGATAGGTAGTTTTGGACCGTTTTGGATAGTTTTGTAGATGATCATGCGTTAACGGTTTAGGAACCGTTTTGGCGATTTTGGAAAAGGATAACTATGTTAGCGATTGATGGGTATATATGATATTATGTTTAGCGAGTTTGTGTTATGATTGGCATATTAAAACAGGTTGTGACATTGGTAAAACAGGTTGTGGCATATTAAAACAGGTTGTAGATTTTTTCCGGAAAATTTCCGAAAAAAATCTGGAAATTACCCATTTCGCAGCAATATTTTGCATAATGGGTCAGTTAGTTTTGCCGGGGACATGTCCCCGGAGAAAGTGCAAGACCATATTTCAGTTTACAACCTTCCCCGGGGAAAAGTCCATGGCAAAACTAAAAACAGAACAGTAGCCTCTCGTTTTTGCAGGGGACGTCCCCGGGGAAAAAGGAAACACAACAGTAGCGTACAGTTTTTGTAGGGGACAAGTCCCCGGCGAAAGAGTTTAACTCAACAGTGGTATCCGACTTCCCCGGGGACATGTCCCCGGCAAAACATGTGCCACGTCGGACTAATAACGTAATTAGGGTACTTAAATTAAAGTTCAAGAATAGTTTCCCCGGGGACTTGTCCCCGGCAAAACCAGATGCCATGTCGGACATGTTTGACCGGCGACAATTGGCTGCGGGACCCACATGTCCCCGGTAAAGGTGGTAAATAGTCCTCGGGAAAAGTATTCCCGAGAAGGTATTGCCGGGGAACTTTCGCCGGGGACATGTCCCCGGTGAAAGGTTTCGCAGGGGATATGTCCCCGGAGAAAGCTCTGATATTTCGCCTGCTAAAGCCACGATTGTTGTAGTGGATAGCGAGTTCTCGATTGTGAGAACTCAGATACTTGTAATGAATCCGACACCATCGCTTGGAAGTGCCTATCACTTGGTTGCAGAGGATGAACAACAAAGATCTATCACCAACACCAAGAGGCCCATCGCTGAAGCAGCAGCCTTCCAAGCGTATGTCAGAACCTACACAAATCAGCAGGGAAATAAGGCCTTGAAGAAAACCGCAAAGCAGGGAGAGCACTGTACTTATTGTGACAAAGATGGTCACAACAGTGACGGGTGTTTCAAGCGAATTGGCTACCCAGAATGGTGGCCAGGGAAGAACAAGCAAGACAAAGGAAAACTGAGGGCTGCTTGTGCCAAGGTTGAGTCAAGTCCAATCGAAAGATTGACTAAAGATCAATATCAGCAGTTCTTGAAGCACTTCGCACCCGAAGAGTTCAAAAACAAGAGTGATACACCACCAACTGCCAACATGGCAGGTAAAACAAGTTTGATTGATTCTTGGATTGTTGATACAGGAGCCACCGAACACATGACAAACAGAACCAATATTCTTGGAGATGTAATTTTCTCTGTTAATGAGGAACCCGTGACCATACCCAATGGGGAGATTGTGCCTGTCAAAGGAAGAGGAAACCACACCCTATCTAACGGGACTAAAGTGAAAGGAGTTTTGCATATTCCTGACTTTAATTGCAATCTATTATCCGTTAGCAAAATTTCAAGTGATTTAAAGTGTGTTGTAAGTTTCTTTCCGGATTTCTTTGTCATGCAGGACCTAGCTTCGAGGAGCTTGATTGGAGCGGGTAGATGCAAGAATGGTCTATATCGGATGGGAATGCTTGAAACGAATAGGAAGGCTTTGATGTCAAAGGTTGATATATGGCACAAGAGGTTGGGACATTCTAGTGGAGAGAAGTTGAACCAAATAAGTTTCCTTAGAAACATTTCTTTTAGGAATAAAGATCATATTTGTGATTCTTGTGCGAAATCCAAACTTACCAGGCAACCTTTTCCATCTAGTATTACAAAAACAGATGCTTGTTTTGATTTATTGCATTGTGACATATGGGGTAAATATCAAACACCTTTCTTTTCAAGGGCAAATTATTTTTTACTATCGTTGACGATTTCAGTAGGGCAGTTTGGGTTTTTCTTCTCAAACATAAACATGAAGCCAGTACATGTTTGATTGATTTTCATCAGATGGTCAAAACTCAATTTGAAAAGAATATTAAAAGAATAAGGTGTGACAATGGTGGTGAATTCACTTCGAATCAAATGATGAGTTTTTATGCCGACCATGGAATACTCTTAGAAACTACTTGTCCACATACTCCGCAACAAAATGGGGTTGTGGAACGAAAACACAGACACTTGCTTGAAGTTTGTCGGGCTTTAAAGTTGAAGCAAGTCTTCCAACAAGGTTTTGGGGAGAATGCGTTTTGACGGCAACTTATATCATAAATAGGTTGCCTTCAAAAATTATAGGAGATAAAACACCATACGAATTGTTATATGGTCATAAGCCCAACTATGATCACATGAAAGTTTTTGGATGTTTGGTTTACTATCATAGCACAGAAACAAAAGGTGATAAATTTGAAATAAGAGGAAGACCAGGAGTGTTTGTGGGTTATCCAGCTGGGACGAAAGGTTACAAAATTTATGACCCGAGCCATAATAAAATCATTGTTTTAAGGGATGTAAGGTTTTCTGAAAATGCCTTTCCTTTTAACACTAATGTCAATAAAAACAAAGAAGCAGGTGACGATGACATAGATGTACCATATGTTGTTGGAGAAATACAGATTGGGTCAAGTGAAATGAGTAATGAATCCACCAATGAAGAAGGGTCAAATGCTGATGGGTCCTCGGTTGACTCCACCAATGAAGGAGAAAGACAACCTGTGGAGGAAATTAACGTCGATACCGAAGTTGAAGGTACCGAAACAAACCTACAGGACCATGATGTAAATGAAGAGGGTGTTAATGTTGACCAAGGAAGAGAAAAGAGAAGCAGGTCAAGACCCAAGCATTTGGAAGATTACGAAGTCAAGCTCCCTCCGTCTATAGACCATTCGCAACCTGCCTCAAATCAAGAATTCTCCACGGTATACCCCTTAGCTAACTTTGTTTCTTATGAAAACTTTTCAAAATCTCACAAAGCATTCTTGGCGGCCATCACTTCCAATGATGAGCCAAAGTCTTTTAATCAAGCAGTGCAAGACCCGAATTGGATAGATGCAATGCAAAAGGAAATAGAAGCTTTGAAAGAAAATGAAACATGGTCCATCGAAGAATTACCGAGTGGAAAGAAACCCATTGATTCCAAATGGGTTTACAAAATAAAGTATAAGCCAAGTGGTGAAATAGAAAGATACAAGGCCTGTGAGCATGTAATCTCGCCCATTGCTCCATCTATGAAGACAAAAACATGAAGGACCAAAGTTGTCCGTTTCAAACATTTAAACCGAATTGGCGGTTAGATTAGTTATGTTAGTTATTTGCAGAACCATCATGTCGTTTGGCCATGTCCATTCGAAAACTATATATAGATGTACATACTACAGATTTCAATAGTTAGAACATATTGACAAGTTATCTTATTATTTTCAATTTCGTTATATCTGTTTTACTCATCATTTGGGACCAACATTTGGCATCAAGAGCCTGCTTATTACACGCTCGTTACATCAATACAACCATCATCTCAAACACGAGATTCTGTAGCCAGAAAACCAGAACACAAAACCTGTATTAACGAGTACCAAACCGAACCAGAAAAACTCTTGAACGAAGAAGAAAGAACCAAAGGACGCGCTGAAACTTTGTTTCAGGAAGAAAAAGAAGAGGAACGCAACGTATTCATTGAACCATACGCTGCCTGGATAACTTGATAACGCAAGGAAAGTAGTGCACGACCGTACTTGTGTAGAAATTGCATTCGACAAGCTACCAAACTGTGGTGACTTGATACACACGTTATTTTGATTTCGGAACGCAGCAAGTAAGACAAAATTTTGTTATACTCGTTATTTCTGTAAATCATACAACGAAAAAAACAAACATATTATTTGTCGAGACAAAAAAAGGGACGTTGCTTGAAGAGAAGAAAAGGTACCGAACCAGAAAACAATCAAATTGTTTTTGGAGAAACGCTCGCAATACAAAAAAGGACAACAACATGAGCATCCTGATCATTTGCTCGCAAGGATACCGTTGGTATTTCTGTAGGTTGTTGTAGACACGGTGTGGATTAAAGAAGAAGGAGTATTGTGGAACGCGGACAAGCAACGAGGGTAACAAGGACATCACTTGTTGACATACTACCGTCGAGTAGTAGAACAAAGACAAGCAACTCGTTTGGTCTTTTTGGAAGAAATTACCGAGACTAATTCTGAAACATTTTGTGTTTATTCGAAACTTGGAGATAAAGAAGCAAGTCGACACAAAAGTTCGAGACTTGGAGATAAAAGAAGCAAGTTCGATACAAAAGAAAGGACAACGTGATACAAGGGAAAAGAAAAATATAGTTGGTATATTAAAAGTACCGACAAGAAGGGAAACGCGCGTGACAAACACAGGTCACACGAAAAATCTTAAACTTTTGGATTTCCTTTCATATTTATAGTATAGATACGTAGTTTATACTATTAGAAAATTCATAGTTCCATATTAGGATTCCCGGATAACTATTTATGTTCCCGTAGTATTAAGTGATACCACTAATTAGAAATCCCTATACGAATTAGAGAGGGAAGATCATAAGCACCATCAAAATGCCCGGTGACGATGCAAGTGGCAGTAACACTGCACCAAAACCCGTAACCTCTACGACACATTATCAATGCCCCAAACTCAAAACCACAAACTACACAGTTTGGACCATAAAAATTAAGGTGATACTAGAAGCACAAGGATTATGGGAAACAATAGAACCGAAGGTTGATACACAGTTAGATGTTAAGAAGGATAAGGCTACAACCGCCTTCTTATATCAAGCGTTAACCGAGGATGTAATCTTACAAATAGCAAGTTGCAAAACAGCAAAAGAATTATGGGATTCGTTGAAAAAGAGACACGTTGGAGAAGAAAAAGTGCAACAAGCACGATTACAATCACTGATGATTGGATTTCAGACTCTTCAGATGAAGGAGGATGAAACGGTGGATGCATTTACAGCCAAATTGAACGGCTATGCCACGAAGGCAATAGAATTAGGAAAGACATTGGATGAATCACTATTAGTACGAAAACTATTAGATTCCACACCAGATAGGTTCATTCAAATAGTAGCATCCATAGAACAGACGAATGATCTCGATGACATTACGTTAGATGAGATCGCAGGAAAACTTAAGGCATTCGAGGAAAGGATAAAACTCCGAAAGGGAGGACAAGTAGATAGCCAGGACAACTTATTATTCGCACAAGGCGAACACTCTAGAAATAAGAAACGATTTACCAAATATAGAGGTAAATCAAACTATTCACGTGGAAACTGGCAGAATAAGGGAAACAGAAACAACTCGAATGGAGGAAACTCATCCCACTTAGATAAGTCAAATAATGGAAAACAAGGATGGGATAAGAGCAAAATCACATGCTATAATTGTGGAAAACTTGGACATTACAAGAAGAATTGTAGAAGTCCACCAACAACTCAGGAACAGTCAAACCTTATCTTAGAAGACGATGAACCATCATTGCTAATGGCTACACACGAGACTGAAGAAATCTTGTTAAATGAAGAAAAAGTACAACCCCGAAAATATGCTGTGACAGATGCTAGCATATGGTATCTAGATAATGGTGCAAGTAACCATATGTCAGGCACCAAAGGCCATTTTAAAGATATTGACGAAAACATCACTGGACGTGTTCGTTTTGGAGATGGATCGTATGTAGAGATAAAGGGTAGAGGTTCAATACTATTAGGATGTAGAAACTTACAACAGAAGATGATTTCGGATGTTTACTACATTCCAAACCTCAAGAGCAACATACTTAGTCTAGGACAACTTACTGAAATAGGTTGCAAGATCATCATGGATGGAAACTTACTGACTTTGTATGATAAGAACAAGAAGTTGTTGATGAAGGTAGAACAATCTAAGAATCGACTTTACAGTATTAGATTACATATAGTAGCACCTATATGTCTTTTAGCAAACATAGATGACCAAGCATGGTTATGGCATGCTAGATTAGGTCACCTGAACTTTGACGCAATAGACAAAATGACAAGGAAAGGTTTAGTGGATGGAATACCGAGAATAAAGCATGCAGGACAAATCTGTGATGCATGTTTATTAAGAAAACACATCAGAACACCATTTCCAAACCAAGCTAAATTCAGATCAAAGAACCCATTGGACTTAGTATATGGAGATATTTGTGGTCCTATAAGTCCAACAACACACTCCGGAAAGAAGCTCATCTTCTTATTAGTCGATGACTGCACACGTTTTATGTGGGCTTACTTTCTAAACTCGAAAGATCAAGCGTTTAGCACATTCAAGGAATTTAGACACCAGATCGAATCAAAGTTAAAGTCGAAAATCAAGATGCTAAGAACTGATAGAGGAGGTGAATTTACATCACATGAATTCACCAAATACTGTAAGGAAAATGGAATTGAGAGACAATTGACAGCACCATACTCACCACAACAGAATGGTGTAGTAGAGAGGAGAAACAGAACAGTGTTATCAACGACTAGGAGTATGATGAAAGCGATGAAGTTACCCTTAAATATTTGGGCGGAAGCAGTAAGGCACGCCATTTACATACTTAACAGGGTACCGACAAAAGCCCTGGAAGATAAAACACCATATGAAGCCCTCTACAATAGAAAACCAAACCTAGAATACCTAAGAATATTTGGATGCACAGCTTATGCTAAGATTACGATACCTCACTTGAAGAAGTTAGATGATAGAAGCATTCCAATGATTTACTTAGGAGTTGAAGAAGGATCAAAAGCATGTAGGCTATATGATCCAGTAGGAAAGAAGAAACATGTTAGTAGGGATGTAAAGTTTATGGAAACGAAACCGTGGGATTGGAATAATAATGAAGAGGATACGAGTATTGAGGATACGAGTATTGAGGATACGTTTTGGACTAGCTTTGTAATAGATGGAGTTGACTATGATAATCCTACACCAGTCAACATAGAAAACACTGACAACACGTATCAAGAACAAGAACCTATACCAGATCCACCCTCACCAATCACACCACCATCATACACTTACAACCCTAACTCAGAAGATGAAGAAAGAGCTACTACAAGTTCATTAGAGAGCTCAGATCCTAGATTTGATCATAGACCTATACAAGGTTTAAAAGATATTACAGAAATCTACCAAACTGCACGTGAAGTAGAAGCGCCGAGCTTATTCTTTACAGAAGAAGAACCCCGTAATCACAAGGAAGCATCAAAAGACAAGAAGTGGATTGAGGCCATGAAAATTGAACTAGATTCAATCAACAAAAATAACACATGGACGCTTACCACATTGCCCGAAAACCAGAAGGCAATAGGACTCAAATGGGTATATAAAACCAAAAGAGATGCACAAGGAAGGATCATAAAATATAAAGCAAGATTAGTAGCAAAAGGTTATGTACAAGAACAGGGAATAGACTTCGATGAAGTGTTTTCTCCAGTTGCTAGGATAGAGACAGTTCGATTGATATTAGCACTAGCAGCATATCATGGATGGCAAGTACACCACTTAGATGTAAAATCAGCATTTTTACATGGAGAATTGAAGGAAGAAGTCTACGTCACACAACCTGAAGGTTTCATTCAACAAGGAAACCAAGGAAAAGTCTACAAGCTAACTAAAGCTTTGTATGGCTTAAGACAAGCACCTAGAGCTTGGAACGTGAAGCTTGATCAAACATTAAAGTCATTAGACTTTAAGAAATGTAATCTCGAACAAGCGATCTACACAAAGAGAAGCAAGACTTCTACACTTATCGTTGGAGTATACGCAGATGATCTGATAATCACAGGCACTCCAAAGAAGGAAGTAGACTTGTTCAAATCCCAGATGAAAGATAAATTTGAAATGAGCGACTTAGGGTTGCTAGCATATCACCTTGGGATAGAAGTTACACAGACAGGAGGAGAGATTACAATCAAGCAAACTGGATACATTAACAAGATCTTAAAAGAGACAAGCATGACGGACAGTAATGACACGAAGACACCGATGAACCCCGGCACTAAGTTGGTCAAGGCGAAAGATGGAAACCCAGTTGACGCAACTTATTACCGAAGCTTAATTGGAAGTCTCAGATATTTACTGCATACAAGACCAGATCTTAGTTATTCAGTCGGACTACTCAGCAGATTCATGCAAGACCCAAAGGATCATCACCTGAAGGCAGTAAAGCAAGTAATCCGATACATTAAAGGAACGAAAGACCATGGAGTAATATACAAGAAAGACGAAGCTGCAAGATTATAGGATACATCGACAGTAGTTATGGAGTTAATACAGATCAAGGAAAAGGAACTACTAGAATAGTATTTTACTTTGGAGAGTCACCCATCACTTGGTGTACTCAGAAGCAACCGACAGTAGCGCTCTCATCATGTGAATCAGAATTCATGGCGGCTACTGCAGCAGCATGTCAAGCCTTATGGCTAAAACGATTACTCAGTGAATTAACTGGATTAGAAGAAAAGAAGA
The DNA here is from genome assembly GCA_019973895.1 of Chrysanthemum seticuspe. Lineage (NCBI taxonomy): Eukaryota > Viridiplantae > Streptophyta > Magnoliopsida > Asterales > Asteraceae > Chrysanthemum > Chrysanthemum seticuspe. The sequence continues at coordinate 190,416,045 of BPTQ01000003.1, forward strand.
TAACGCTTAGAGTTGACAATATATCAGCTATACAACTCGTAAAGAACCCAGTATTTCACGGAAGAAGCAAGCATATAGACATTCGCTATCATTTCATTCGGGAATGCGTAGAGAATGGTCATATCAAAGTAGAACACGTAAGTGGAGAACTTCAAAGAGCAGACATCTTAACTAAAGCATTACCAAGACTCAAGTTCGTGACTATGCGACAAATGCTCGGAGTTCAAGACTTAGGACGAAGCAACGATCAAGATTAAGGAGGAGAATGTGAGCATGTAATCTCGCCCATTGCTCCATCTATGAAGACAAAAACATGAAGGACCAAAGTTGCCCGTTTCAAAAATTTAAACCGAATTGGCGGTTAGATTAGTTATGTTAGTTATTTGCAGAACCATCATGTCGTTTGGCCATGTCCATTCGAAAACTATATATAGATGTACATGTTACAGATTTCAATAGTTAGAACATATTGACAAGTTATCTTATTATTTGCAATTTCGTTATATCTGTTTTACTCATCATTTGGGACCAACAAGGCCAGACTCGTTGCAAAGGGTTTTACTCAAATGGAGGGGGTCGATTATCATGACACATTTGCACCGGTTGCAAAGCTGGTAACTTTAAGGACTCTTCTTGCTGTTGCAGTTAAAAGAGATTGGATCGTTCATCAGTTGGATGTTAACAACGCGTTCTTGCATGGTGAGTTAAACGAAGAAGTTTACATGAAGATACCGGAGGGCTACGAGAAAGGGGGAGGTACCAAAGCGTGCAAGTTAAAAAAGTCTCTTTACGGTCTAAAACAAGCCTCAAAAAACTGGTATCAAAAACTCACATCGGTACTAACCCAACTTAAGTTTGAACAATCTCATGCAGATCATTCTCTTTTTATATACAAACAAGACAAAGTCTTCATTGCCATTCTTATATACGTTGATGACATTATGATCGTGGGAAATGATCTGCATAAAATTAAAGAAACCAAAGCTTTCCTTAACAAGAAATTTAGTATAAAGGATCTTGGTCCATTAAAATATTTTCTTGGTATAGAGGTGGCTCGTACAAAAGATGGTTTAGTTTTAAAGTAGAGAAAATACATTCTAGACATTCTTGAGGACACTGGAATGCTAGGGTGTAAACCATGCTCTTTTCCAATGGAGCAAAACTTGAAACTTAACAAAGAAAGTGAAGAACCACGCGTTGATGCAAGTAAGTATCGCCATTTGGTTAGTAAGCTATTGTATCTACAAGCTACTAGACCGGATCTTACATATGCCGTGAATGTCTTGAGTCAATTTGTATCGGATCCACGACAAGATCATCTAGATGCAGCAACAAGAGTCTTGAGATATCTGAAAATCACTCCCGGACAGGGTGTTCTCTTTCCGAAATAAGGAGGAACGAATCTCATCGCGTATTGTGATGCGGATTGGCTTGGGTGTGCCTTTACTAGAAGGTCTCGAACGGGATATGTTTTGCTTTTGGGAGGGGCTCCTGTCTCATGGAAATCAAAGAAACATACGGTTGTCTCTCGATCGTCAGCTGAAGCGGAATATCGTGCTATGGCTGCTACAGTTAGTGAAATAATCTGGATGCGATGGCTTTTAGAAAAACTTGAAGTCAAGCAGATTGTGCCCACACCTATCTACTGCGACAATCAAGCTGCTCGCAACATTGCTACAAACCCAGTTTTTCATGAACGGACTAAACACGTCGAAATGGATTGCTACTTCGTTCGAGAACGAGTTGATTCACATGAAGTTGTTCCTCTTCCCATTCACACGAAGATGCAAGTTGCAGACCTTTTTACCAAAGCTTTGGGTCTACAACAGTTTGAATCTCTAGCTGGCAAGTTGGGCATGCAAAATCTACATGCTCCATCTTGAGGGGGAGTATAGGATTTCATAATGTTTTCCTTATTTACTCATGTATATCCTCCATATATAGATGTAACAGATTCATATATATCACCCTTTTTAGCTCCTTAATTTTAGGTGATTGATTGTATACGAATTGTATATATTCCATTCCTTGTATTCTGTAATGATCATAAAATCATCCAATAAAGAATAAATTCTTTAATATGTAGATACTTTTGAGATGTAGAGTGGTGATTTATACAATTAAACCACACAAATTACTACTTAGTACATGCACCATTGCGTATGCTATCAATAAGAAACTGTACAACTAACACAAGATATTTAGTCCAGTTTGTGGCTATATACTATAAGTATTCTAACTTTAATTTTCTGCTAAATCCACAAGTTTCAGTTAATCTCCAAATTTCGTAACATTGAAGGTGTCATGTAAGGAAAAAACATACAGTTTTGTCCTATATATAAAATATATAGTGTTGGTTTTATGGATATAAATTAGTAGACGTGAGTTAGGATCGAACTCGAGACTATGGGATTGCACACTTTACGTATGAGAATTTAAAGTTAATAATTAAATATAAATGTTATATTTATTTATTTATTAAACGAAATAACTAACGAACGTTAAGTAATTATTGTAATGGACTAACGGGCTTTAAAGGTATTTGGAAAAGGACTAAATTGCAAAAGTTGGGAAGGTTCCGGAATCCCTTTAGGGACTCCTAAACCGATCGGCCAAGGATCAAAACAAGGAAAGAAAAACCCAACTTGTTCACCAAGTTTGCTTGGGTATATAAACAAGGCTAGGGGTTTTATTTTTCTATCTCTTGTGCTCATTAGCTAAACCCTAAAATTGTTTTGTGTGTGTTTTCTTGTCCAAAACCGGTCGAACACCCCTATAGGTGTCGATCCACTCTTTTCCACAAAACCAAGTTATTTGTTTGATAAAAACTAGCATTACTTTAATTCGGTTTAGTACGTGTGTACAAGAACATAGTAATAACATACTTTTGTTATTATCTTGGATTGAATTACAAAACGGTAAGGGGTAATTCACATAATCCTAATTAAATCAAATTAGGGTTCATCCGTTGCTAGTTTGTGGATTTGATTCTTGTTCGGCTAGAATCAAGAAAAGGTACGCATATTCTTTTATGTTAATTAATTGTTCATTAATAAATCCTATACGCTTCCGCTTGAATACTTTGATGTTTTGTGGTTATTTATTTGAATGGCATGTTATATAATTCCAACAGTGGCATCACGAGTCATTGGTTTTAATGAGTAATTAATTACATAAACGCGTAATAAAACAAATACTTGTATGTTGTTTGATATGTTTATCTAGGGTTTATGTTTATTATTGTTGGTCGATTTTTTTTATGATTTGGGGCGTTCCCCTATTTTATTTATGTCGACACATGTATAAATTTTTTAGGGTTTTTGAAAATTGTTTGATAACCTTATTAAAACCTAGAATTAATATTGATTACGTGATTAATTCGTGAATAATTTGTTATGTGTCATGGAATTTTTATATGCGATCTTGTGACTTATTTGTATAATTGTTATGATATCCATGATTATACATGCATGTTAGTCATGGATAAGTTGCTTTGATATTGTTTAATTGTTATGACATATTTATTTACGATAAATCTTGAATTGGGGAAGACTCCAATTATATATATTAATGAATCAATTATGTGCAATTTGGTATAATTTAATTAAGGGTTTACGCAATCGATTCATCGATGTATGCGGCTCACTTTCTATTGTTGGAGTGAAAACCCTAAATTAATATATACATTAATTTAACCTAGATATTGATTATTAATAGGGTTTTATCGAATAAGTTGCATGTGGCTACTTGTTTACACGTATAAATTATTTATTATGTGTGCATTGTTTTGTAGTACTTTATTTTTTATTTATTACTTGTTTGTTTATTATGTTAGACAGTTTTAAGCAAAGGGTAATTTTGAAGAGAAAAATAATACGGACTAAACAATGGCGAAATTTGATTTGTTTTGGAAGAGTTAAGTTTTCAATAGTTTAATTGATTGGTGACTTTGGTACAAATGGTCTGAACGGCTCACCCACTAGAATGAACTATAAAGGGGTTAATTAAGAAGTGCGCACAGTCACACTGAAAGGATGATTAAGGTTATGCTTCAGCGCTTACCTGGTCCTCTGCCCCATGTATGTTCGAATGGAGCTACTTAGTAAGCCATAATATGTACAAGCTCATCTTAAGGGCGAATTAGTTTTAATTCCATGCTCCACTTCGGTGGTAATTATCCGAAACACTAAGTGTTTACACTTATGCAAAAGTACGGTATAATGGACGATAATTAACACTAAATTCCTTGATTGGTGAACCCAATACCTCAGTCAAGACTTTGATAATTTGATCTTTATGAATTGGTAATAAAAAGTTTTTTATTAAAATTATGCTACAAGATGAATGCATGACATCTCAAACTAGTACCCTTTTAAATTAAGAATATGCCATCTAATTAAAAGGAACACTTGAAGTTGCAATTTACGTCATGACAGTACTTGGCTAGATTGTGATGGAGAGGTAAATCTCTATGTAAAGTCAGACCTTACATGGACATATTTGCAGTTCTTTAAGTTGGACACTTAAGTTGAGTAGGAAGTGAGACCTGGACTCAATGACATAAGATGGGATGACACATGTTTATATTTGCAATAGCGTTGGAAAATATAAATCCTATAATGATCTAGGAGTTGGAAATTGTTTGCCAATTAATGTTCGATAGATTACCTTATTATGTATGTTCGTTGCTAGCAGATCAACTGATGTAATGAGCCTATGATAATTTGGATCCTAGTTTTCGAGAAAATTATATGGTTATATGTTTATATTACCGTTGGGTATATTTTATTTTCTTGAAAAGTTGTATTATCGAAAATACTAATACTTGAACTTTTTTCTATAGAAATGGCTCAAAATAACGATAACACTAACACTGCACTAAGTTCTGCGTTCAAAACCTTTTTTGATCGAGAAAAGTTGACTGGATCTAAGAATTTCAATGATTGGCACTGCTCTTTGAGAATTGTCTGTAGAGTTGCTGACAGGTTGAAATATCTTTATGAACCTGGCCCTGAACAACCAACTGGTCCTGAGGTTACTCAAGCTCAAATGGACGCTTGGCAACTTGAGTATAAGCGTCATAATGATGTGGCTTGTCTTATGTTGGGAACGATGGAATCTGCTCTCAAAAGCAGTTCGAACATCATTTCCCATATAATATGCTCAATGAACTTCGAACTATGTTTGAGAAACCAGCTGCCGTCGAGATTTATGACTTGACCGACGCGTTACACAGCTGTAGGCAGGGAGAGAGTAAACCCCGTAAGTGCTCATGTACTTGAAATGAAAGGGTACATGGACCAACTAAAAGAACTTGGCAAAACTTATGATGATGACATGGCTATGAATCTGATTAATAGATCCCTTAACAAGGATTTTAATGGTTTTGTCAGAAATTTCAATATGCACTGCGTGGGGAAGACAGTTACTGACCTACACGCATTGCTAATTGACTATGAGAAAGGGTTGCCTCAAAAGGTTCCTACCTCCCAGGTACTTGCTATTCAGGGTGGAAGAATTAATAAGCCAAAACCGCAGCGTGCGAACAACAAGAAGGGGAAGGGTAAGGGAAAGGTTGACAAAGGCAAACAGGTTATGGCCTATCAACCTCAACCCAAGAAGAACCCTACTCCTAGGAAGGATAATCCTAAAAAGGATCAAGCATGCCACCATTGCAAGACAGTTGGGCATTGGAAAGAAACTGTGCTCTCTATCTTGATGAATTGCGGACAAATAAGATGAAGAACGACGGGTCCTCGGGCGCCGGTCCTTCAGGTAATTTATTTGTCATTGAATTATTTACTCTAAATCATAATAATTCCTGGGTATATGATACGGGCTGTGGTATTCACATTTGTAATACACTGCAGGGGTTTAGAGTGGAGAGGAAGCTTGCCTATGGGGAGCAATATCTGCACGTGGGAAATGGCGCACATGCAGCTGTTGAAGCCATAAGAACGTTTAGTTTAGTATTGCCTTCGGGCTTAGTACTGTTATTGAACAATTGTCATTACGCACCTTCTATAATTAGAGGTGTTGTTTCCTTTTAAGTTTTGTTGGATGATGGTTTTACTCATAATATTTCACGTAATGGAATTGATATTTCTTTAAATGGTGTATTTTATTTTAAAGCAATTACTGTGAATGGTGTGTTTGAAATTGATGTGATTGGAAATGAATCTAACAATAATAATAATTCAATGTTTAGCATTAACAAGAAGTTAAAGTTAGAATTGAATTCTTCTTATCTTTGGCATTGTCGACTTGCTCATATAGGCAAGGCTCGCATGCATAAGCTGCAACAAGAAGGGCTTTTGCAAAATATCAATGATAAATCATTTGATAAATGTGAGTCATGCATATCTGGGAAGATGACTAAGAAACCTTTTCATAGCAATATGGAGAGGGCTTCTGATCTACTTGGTCTTATTTATACTGATGTGTCTGGACCACTTAGACATGTGTCAAAGAGAGGTGCTAGCTACTTCTTAACCTTTACTGATGATTTCAGCCGTTATGGTTATGTTTATTTACTTAAGCATAAACATGAGGTGTTTGAAACATTTAAGGTTTTTAAAGCTGAAGTAGAACTGCAATTGGGAAAGAAGATTAAAGCTCTTCGATCCGATAGAGGAGGCGAGTATCTAAGCCAAGAGTTTAAAGATTACTTAGCTGAGAATGGAATTGTCCAGAATCTCACTTCTCCATATACTCTACAACAAAATGGTGTATCTGAGAGAAAAAATCGTACATTGTTGGACATGATACGATCTATGTTTAATCTTACCACTCTACCTTTATCCTTTTGGGATTATGCTTTGGAATCAGCTGTTCGCATTCTAAATATGGTTCCCACAAAGAAGGTTGATAAGACACCATATGAAATATGGCATGGTAAAGCTCCTAACCTGTCTTATTTAAAGGTCTGGGGTTGCGAGGCGTATGTTAGACGTGACTCAGCAGATAAACCCCAACAAAGATCTGTAAAGTGTATATTCGTAGGATACCCTAAGGAAACTATGGGTTACTACTTTTACTATCCAACTGAAAATAAAGTAATTGTTGCAGGTATGGAGATTTTCTTGAAAGAGATCTCGTATCTCAAGAATTCAGTGGGAGAGTTTATGATCTGGAAGATGATCAAGAAGATTCATTACCTTCTGAAAACACTAACGTACAGCCTGATAGTCTGGGTCCTCCACCAGAAGTTGAAGTGATTCCCGTTCGTAGATCCGTAAGGAATATACGTGCACCTGAACGTCTATGTCTTAACGTAGAGGTTGAGGAAACTATGTTAGGAGATCTTGGAGAGCCTACTAGTTATAAAGCTGCCATGGCAAGTCCTGATAAGGAAAAATGGCAGGTTGCAATGAATGGGGAAATGCAATCCATGAAAGAAAATGAAGTCTGGGTAGAGGTTGACTTACCTCCAAACGCTTCGGTAGTTGGAAGTAAGTGGCTCTATAAAATTAAAACTGACATGGATGGCAATGTACACGTCTATAAAGCTCGTCTAGTTGCGCAAGGTTTTACTCAAACTTATGGCATTGATTACGAGGAGACTTTTCTCCTGTAGCTGACATTAGATCTATTAGAATTCTCATAGCTATAGCGGCATACTATGACTATGAGATATGGCAAATGGATGTCAAAACCGCCTTCTTAAATGGTCGCTTAGATGAAGACATCTATATGAAGCAACCTGAGGGGTTCGTGAATCCACAATTTCCAAACCGTGTATGCAAACTTCAAAGGTCCATTTATGGATTGAAGCAAGCATCAAGGCAATGGAATAAAAGATTTGATGAAGAAATCAAAAGGTATGGATTTATTCAAAATCTTGATGAGCCATGTGTATATCACAAAGTTAGTGGGAGTGATGTAATTTTCCTAATTCTTTATGTCGATGACATATTAATTATGGGAAAAGACATTCCAAGTATGCAAAATGTTAAGGCATATCTTGGGAAGTGTTTTTCCATGAAGGATTTAGGAGAAGCTGCATACATTCTGGGAATCAAGATCTACCGAGATAGGTCAAAGCGGTTAATTGGTTTAAGTCAAAGCGCTTACATTGATAAAATATTGAAGAGATTCAGTATGCAAAATTCCAAGAAAGGATATTTGCCGATGGAAGTAAAGCATGGCTTATGTAGCGATATGTGTGCTTCAACACCTGCTGAGGTGGCACGCATGCAGAAAGTTCCTTATGCTTCGGCTGTAGGATCTATTATGTATGCGGTAAGATGCACAAGGCCAGATGTGGCGTTCGCTCAAAACATGACCAGTCGATATCAACAGAATCCGGGTAAACTTCACTGGATTGCTGTTAAACATATTTTGAAGTATCTTAGGAATACGAAAGATATGTTTTTGGTGTATGGAGGAAATCCAGACACAGAACTTGGTGTTACAGGTTACTGTGATGCGTCCTGGCAGTGTGATAAAGATGATACGAAGTCTCAGACGGGTTATGTCTTTGTCATCAATGGAGGAGCAGTTGACTGGAAGAGCAAGAAGCAGAGTACGATTGCGATGTCTGCAACAGAAGCCGAATACATAGCTGCTTCGGAAGCTGCAATGGAGGCTGTTTGGATTAGGAAATTCATTTTAGGGCTTGGTGTTATGCCTTCAATTGAATTGCCTATTGATATGTATTGTGACAATTCTGCTGCAATCATATTTGCCAATGAACCTGGAGTCATGAAGGGCACCAGACATTTTCTGCGGAAGTATCACTAAGTTGGGGAACAAGTCCAGGAAGGTGAAATAAATCTACTGAAAGTTCACACAGATGATAACTTAGCTGACCCGTTCACTAAGGCTTTAGCTAAAGACAAACTTGTTGGACTTGCCAATGGAATTGGACTTTGTTTAGCTAAAAGTTTCATGCATAACTGTGATTAGTATTTGGATAAAGGATATTGTAAAACATTTATTATTTTCAATGAAATAAAGTTTGGATTATGTTTATTTTCATTTATAATATTGTTGTCCTATATATGTTTAATCCGTGAATAACTAAGTTATTCTAAATGTCCGTTGTCGATTAATGATATGGGAGTATCATTAAACTAAGACAAATCTGAGAGATGTGGTAGAATATACTTGAAAGTATATTGATGAGAATGCATACCAATTTCAGATGATATTCAATGAATTGAATATAGGACTTATCCCAACTACATAATTTACTTTGTGGATATTGTTATAAGTAAATTATGAATAGTTATCCTCAGACTTGAGATATCAGATAAGTGTCATGAATGTAGTGCATTTCTGTGAAGCAACTTAACGCTATACGTAACTGGTAGTCATAAGGGTTGTTTTCAGAAATGTTACAAAGTTTGTTGGTTATAGAATTTGTTCCTTCAAATTTATTTGGAGTTTAATACTGATGGGCCCCTCGTAGGGTTGACAAGATGTTTGTGTGGCCGCACCCAAATCTCCCCTAAATATGTTTAGATGATTCGGTAATCTTGGTCAATCACTTACAAACGAGAAACAAAATAGTTATATATAAAGAATGACTTAATTCCATATCTTTATTTAACGTGGTATTAGAAACAAAAGGATAATAATAATGAGAAATCATTAAAAGTTTTTCAGGAGCCTTGCTCGAGTTGTACTAGAGGCATCGAAGTGTTGCTAGACGCTAACCGAATGTGATCACTCTATTAAGATATATCCAAGTGGGAGCTGTTGGTTTTATGGATATAAATTAGTAGACGTGAGTTAGGATCGAACTCGAGACTATGGGATTGCACACTTTACGTATGAGAATTTAAAGTTAATAATTAAATATAAATGTTATATTTATTTATTTATTAAACGAAATAACTAAAGAACGTTAAGTAATTATTGTAATGGACTAACGGGCGTTAAATGTATTTGGAAAAGGACTAAATTGCAAAAGTTGGGAAGGTTCCGGAATCCCTTTGGGGACTCCTAAACCGATCGGCCAAGGATCAAAACAAGGAAAGAAAAACCCAACTTGTTCACCAAGTTTGCTTGGGTATATAAACAAGGCTAGGGGTTTTATTTTTCTATCTCTTGTGCTCATTAGCTAAACCCTAAAATTGTTTTGTGTGTGTTTTCTTGTCCAAAACCGGTCAAACACCCCTATAGGTGTCGATCCACTCTTTTCCACAAAACCAAGTTATTTGTTTGATAAAAACTAGTATTACTTTAATTCGGTTTAGTACGTGTGTATAAGAACATAGTAATAACATACTTTTGTTATTATCTTAGATTGAATTACAAAACGGTAAGGGGTAATTCACATAATCCTAATTAAATCAAATTAGGGTTCATCCGTTGCTAGTTTGTGGATTTGATTCTTGTTCGGCTAGAATCAAGAAAATGTACGCATATTCTTTTATGTTAATTAATTGTTCATTAATAAATCCTATACGCTTCCGCTTGAATACTTTGATGTTTTGTGGTTATTTATTTGAATGTCATGTTATATAATTCCAACATATAGGACTATGTATAAAAGTTAAATATCGAATGGATTAACTGGTGTTATGTTCCCTGTGCCTCTTGTATGTCGGATAGTTAATTTTTTTTGAACATCGGATAGTTAATTTACTCTTTCTTATTGCTAATGTCTCACTAGGTTGTTTAGCCTGAGAAAGTTTTCTAGTTTCAGTTGGTTATCATTCATGTACATCCGTAGATGCAATTACACTATTTGATTGGTATATATACACTTAAAAGTGTGGAGTTTTTATTAGCTAACAAACATATAAGGCTAAGCTATTTATACGTGCTTATAAGTATCACAGAAATTTGTTATCTTTGCGTGTTTTCGAAAAACACAAAGTAATTAATCACAAATATATCTCTTGCTGTGAAATAATAGAATGAAAGAACTTAATGAAACTTAGAAAAGCTAAACATTGTATGAACGTATTAATAAATTGAACGTTCGTACATCAGCTCATTTACCATAGTTCTGCCAACATGCTAAGCTCTGGTGATTACAAAATAGCCTTTAAAATACAAGATCATATCCTAGTGGTTTACAATAAAAAATGCAAATGGAAGTTATCTTCTACTAACATGTGATGATGAAGATGTTTGATATATATCATGAATGAGTTCAATGAAGGTCTCTTCTTTGCAAGGAAATGTTAGACCTCCAATAGGATGATCATAACCAAACTCCTCTTCTGAAAGGTTTAGCAAGGTTTGAAATGAAGGATGTTCTAGATACTTCAATGGAATTATAAACTTCTTCTTATTTGTGCTTTCGCCAACATATACAAAGAATTGGCCTTTTGGTATACCATTTACTGCAGCTGAGGATGAATAATATCTTGGCATTCCTTGTTTGGCCTGCTTGATTCTTGGAAATTTATTCAATCCCATAATCATAGTAAACTTTGAATTTCGAAGTATGAACTATGTGAAGGTAGGGATTATAAGTTTGTTGATATACTTTGAAGATGAGCTCAGGAAATCATCAATTCTATAGCTGTATAAATAGGTGTCTCATTAACTACAAAGTCTGCTAAAAGGTGAATTTTTCTAGGGAAATAAACACTTGATGTTCAACAATTTTGAAATAGTCCACGGATACAAACATTATTGTGGCAAGCTCATCCAAGAATCAAGAATCTGATACATTTTGGTCCATCCAAGAATTAATTCTCTATGGTATCGTAGTTGCATTTACAAACAAAAGTACATTGACTTCATTCATGAATGTTTGTATGTTTTGGCATATATACTGGCATCTAATAACAAATGTTCAGTAAGTTGTTAATTAAGTAATTAATTATTGTAATTAGCATGCTTCAGTTAGTTGAATTATATTCTTGAAAGTACAAAGACACATGCAATACTCTTTTTCTGATAAACTTATTGAAATTGGTAACCCTTTTTTGGGTGTAAACAATTATGTAATCCCAAAGAAAAAAAGGATCAAGAAAAATTATGTAACATATGCACAACTGATGTCACGTTATCAAATTCTTCAACTTCCGTCTCAAGCTTTGCCCTCTTTTCTCCAATATTATTTTACAAGCAAGCCGAATATCTAGATAGCATATATGCCGAAACAAACATTCATTAATTTTATACCCTTGGTACTTTTTGCTTGCAAACAAAACTACAATACCTCGATACATAGAGAAAGTATTCTTGGATGGACCAATTTGTAAAAGATTCTTGACAACTTGGGTGAGCTCACCACAAATTCATTTGTATGTCGTGGAGAATCTGGATTGTTTGTAGCACTTGAAGTATTTCATTAGTTTGTTCCCTCGAATATTGCACCGTATATTTTGTAGCAGTTAGTTATACACCTATATATACCAATATTAGTATGAATAATTAGACATTCAACTTCTTGTGGTGATCTCCAAAGTCTCTCAAGAAACTCATTTTCCTGGCTTCATAATTCCAAATTCAAGGTTGACTTTATATTATGATCATGGTATTAGTTTTATGGATATAAATTAGTAGTCGTGAGTTAAGATCGAACTCGAGACCTATGGGATTGCTCGCGTTGCGTATGAGATTTAATTATATTAAGTCACGAAATATTTATATGGTCGAACTAAGAAAAACGAGGGGGTTAAGTGTCGAGTTTTGAAACTTAAGGAGGTGCGTCTTGCAATGACTTGTTAGACAAGGTTTAATGCTATATATATATACACACCCTTTTGGTCTTTTGAATTGATTCGGATGAACAGAGAAAAGAAAAACACGACATACAACCCTTGCTTTAGATATATGTATCGTAAATCAATATTAGATATTATCTGATTATCTAATGCATGATATGCATGCTATTAGCGTATGTATGACATGCTATATGCATGTTAATATTAATTTTTTTTTCTTTCTTCTTGGATTCATGTTCGACGATATATAAAATAAAAGGGTACGACTCGGTTTATTTTATTAAAGCTAAACTTGTTTATTGAGCTTTAATTGTGACTTGAACTAGCATTCTAATTAAATCGCTAACAATATGCGCGTACATGATCGTAGAGAAATCCTACTTTGGATTTTGGTGATTTACACTATTCGACTTTATTAAGTCGACTAGCACTCAAACCCTAATTAGGGTTCATCTCAATTGTTAGTTTTGTGTATTTGATTCTTGTTCGGCTAGAATCAAGAAAGGTAGGCATATTCTTGTTTATGTTAATTAATTATTCGTTAATCTTTCCTATACGCTTCCGCATGTGTACTTGATGTTTATTGTTTATATTTATGCTTAGTCATGTTATATAATTCCAACAGTGGTATCAGAGCCATTGATTAAAATGAGTAATTAATTACATAAACGCGTAATAAAACAAATACTTGTATGTTGTTTGATATGTTAATCTAGGGTTTATGTTTAATTTTGTTTGGGTCGATTTTTTTTATTAATTGGGGCGTACCCCTATTTTTTTTTATGTCGACACATACATAAATTTTTTAGGGTTTTGAAAATTGTTTGCTAACCTTATTAAAACCTAGAATTAATATATTAGTTACGTGATTAATTCATGAATAATTTGTTATGTGTCATGGAATTTTTAATATGCGATCTTGTGACTATTTGTATAATTGTTATGATATATCCATGATTATACATGCATGTTAGTCATGGATAAGTTACTTTGATATTGTTTAATTGTTAAGATATATTTATTTACGATAAATCTTGAATTGGGAAAGACTCCAATTATATATATTAATGAATCAATTATGTGCAATTTGGTATATTATTAATTATGGGTTTACGCAATCGATTCTTCGATGTATCTGGCTCACTCTCAATTGAGAGAGTGAAAGCCCTAATTAATATATACCTTAATTTAACCTAGACATTGATTATTAATAGGGTTTTATCGAATAAGCTGCATGTGGCTACTTGTTTACACGTATAAATTGTTTATTATGTGCGCATTGTTTTTTAGTAGTTTATTTTTTATTTGTTACTTGTTTGTTTATTATGTTAGACAGTTTTAAGCAAAGGGTAATTTTGAATAGAAAAATAATACGGAGTAAACAATGACGAAATTTGATTTGTTTTGGAAGAGTTAAGTTTTCAATAGTTTAATTGATTGGTGATTTTGGTACAAATGGTCTAAACGGCTCACCCACTAGAATGAACTATAAAGGGGTTAATAAAGAAGTGCGCACAGTCACACTGAAAGGATGTCTAAGGTTATGCTTTTGCGCTTACCTGGTCCTCTGCCCCTTGTGAGTTCGATTGGAGCTACTAAGTAAGCCATAAATGTACAAACTCATCTTAAGGGCGAATTAGTTTTAATTCCATGCCCCACTTCGGTGGTAATTACCCGAAACACTAAGTGTTTACACTTATGCAAAAGTATGGTATAATGGGCGATAATTGACGCTAAATTCCTTGATTAGTGAACCCAATACCTCAATCAAAACTTTGATAATTTGATCTTTATGAATTGGTAATAAAAAGTTTTTTATTAAAATTATGCTACAAGATGAATGCATGACATCTTTGTACATATTTGATTTGACCACATAAAATCAAAACTAGTACCCTTTATAAATTAAGTTATATGCCATCTAATTACAAGGACACTTGAAGTTGCAATTTACGTCATGACAGTACTTGGCGAGATTGTAATAGAGAGGTAAATCTCTATGTAAAGTCAGACCTTACATGGACATATTTGCAGTTCTTTAAGTTAGACACTTAAGTTGAGTAGGAAGTGAGACCTGGACTCAAGGCATAAGATGGGATGAAACATGTTTATATTTGCAATAGCGTTGGAAAATATAAATCCCATAATGATCTAGGAATTGGAAAATGTTTGCCAATTATTGTTCGACAGATTACCTTATTATATGCTTTCGTTACTAGCAGATCAACTGATGTAATGGAACTATGATAATTTGGATCCTAGTTTTCGAAAAAATTCTATGGTTATATGAATATTACCTAGGGTATTTTATTTTCTTGAAAAGTTTAATTATCGAAAATACTAAAATTGAATTTTGCTAATTCTTTAAATGTATTAATACAACATTAAACCGTAAACGAAGGTTATTCCTGTATTGGTAAATTGATCTACACCTGTAAGGGTTTTTAGTAGAGTCAACCTTACTAAAAGAATAAACCTAGTCCTCTTTTCATAAGAAAGAGTGAGATTCAATCATATTCCTTTTCATGAATGAGAAAGGTATGATAGGACAAATTAGAATTGTCTAAATTATAAATACATAACTCGTAAGCAAATTTTAATAGTTAAGAAAATTGCATATTTTCTGAGTTATTAAATTAGAAGCTAGACTAATTTACTGTATAAATTGGTAAAAGACAAACTAGCATATTTTATCTAGTTGTTTTGTTTTGACCATTTGAAAGTCCTACTTACAATTGTTGGAATAGTAGAACTATTAAGAAAGAAATTGCATGCCCAATTTTTCAAGTTAATAGCATTGATGGATAGTTCATTATCTACATAGTAGAATACACTCTTTAAGTACATAAGTAACTGTTATGTATGGACTTTCTCAAAGGTGTAGGGAAGTGAATAGAACGCTATTTTCTTTCACTGGTTAATGCGACACTTACAATGTTGTCAAATCCAGTGGGAGTATTTTGTTCTTATTGCTGAATAAGGAATTAATGTAATGATCTCTAATTCAGTGGGAGTTACAAGCTTTGTCATCTTGGTAGTAACCCAGATTATCTCTAGAATGTCTTAAGATAATTACTTTCCACTTGTAGACACTTATGTTTTCAAGGATAGTCATGTACTGTTAGGAATTAGAAATTCCAGGTATTAAAGAGTCGGTCACCTCAAGTATATGTAATCGTTAGAAAGCTCATAGTCATAGTTCATTTGAGTTAAGTAGTATTTAGTTAAGTAACACCGTGGAGGACGGACGGGTCTTTACCCACTGTATGCCTGATCCACAGCCCGTTGTGTGGCGTTTTATGTAAGACTATAAATACTCTCTACCTTCCAAGGTAGAGAGTTGGAGCTCATAATAATATCTTTCACTTTCTCTCACTAAGTTCCCTAAACCTCTAACTTTCTCTCTCTAGAATTCCACTTATACGCCCACTTTGTGTTATGGTTTGATGTGTATGTGAAATCCAATATCTTACAATTGGTATCAAGAGCCATGGTTAGATCATATCTTACATATCTTTGGATTTCTAGTGGTTTTTAGGTGGTTTTTGAGTTTGAAAAAGTTTAGTGGTTTTTGCATCATTTGGTTGATCTCTTGTGTTAAAGTTTGGATTTTGGTAGTACTTTTGTGTTTAGAATCATCTCAAGTGTTTAGGTTTTGATTTGGATGGCTTGAATCATCGTGGTTGGGTTGTTTTTGGATTGAAAAGTGTGTTTTGGAAGTTTTTCAAGTTAGCGACTTGGCTCTCGGTGTAATTTTTTTGGTAGCGACTTACTTTGTAAATCTGTAGCGAGTTGCAGTTTGTGAAGGTAGCGAGTTAGGCTTAGCGACTTGTCTAGTGAGACAAGCCGACAAACAGTACAAGTAGTGGATTCTCCACTACGGGTAGCGACTTGGTGGAAGTTAGCGACTTGTACGTGTGTTCGTTAGCGACTTGGTGTTAGCGACTTGGTACATAGCGAGTTGCTATTTTGCGACTTGACTCATTAGCGACTTGGATCTTAGCGAATTGCTGCCAAAATTTTGCTAGCGACTAGAGACTTAGCGAGTTGCTATTTAGCGACTTGACTGCTGTTTTAGCGACTTGGGACTTTAGCGACTTGTTAGTATAGCGACTTAGTAGTTAGCGACTTGGTGCATAACTGTCTAGCGACTTGGGTGATTTTTTTAATACGGTTTTCTCTTGATTTAGTAAAATCCCGTGAAAGAATCTATTTCCCGGTTTAATCATAGAGTTATAAAATCCCGTGTAATTTGTTATCATGTCTACCAACGTTCCTACTATCATCTCCACTGTTGCAGAGGATGTTCAAGCTGCTGGCTCAGATACTCGTCCACCCATGCTTGACAGAACTAACTATGACTCTTGGGCTCAACGAATCAGATTGTACTGTCTTGGAAAAGAAAATGGGGTTAACATTCTCAAATCCATTGATGAAGGACCTTACCGAGTTGAGACTACTAGAGATATACTAGATACTGCTGAAGATGGAACTCTGATTTACGGAATGGACAGACCAAAGATGTATGATGAGCTTGATGATAAGGAGAAAAAGAGATTCGATGCAGATATCCGAGCTTCTAACATTATACTACAAGGTCTACCAAAGGACATCTACAAGCTTATCAATCACAACACCGAGGCAAAAGCTGTATGGGATAATGTCAAGATGCTTCTCTCTGGTTCTGAGCTAACTGTTGAAGATCGAGAATCACAGTTGTATGATGAATTTGAGCACTTCAAGATGAAACCAGATGAGAGTGTCTATGAGTACAATGTGAGGTTCCACAAACTTGTGAATGACATGAGAAATATTAAGATGACAATGCCGAACATTCAGCTGAACTCAAAGTTTGTGAACAATATGAATCCAGAATGGCACAAGTTTGTCACTTCTGTGAAGCTCACTAAAGGATTGAAGAATAAAAACTATGAGCAACTGTATGCCTTTCTTCTCCAAAATGAGAGACATGCTATGTTTGAAAAAATGATTCTTAATCAGTTCAAAACCAACCAGAGTGAAACAAGCTCATCAAATGATTTAACTGCATTTTACTCAAACATCGGAATCACAACCAAAGCATCACAAGTCATACCCATGGGTAATGGTAATCACAAACTCATTCCTGATCCTATGTTCAAACAAGCTGATGCTGATGCACACATGGGAAACATCATTAATCAACTAGCTCTTCTGATTAGTCAAAACATGAACTCTCTTCCACACACCAACAACAATCTCAGAACTGCTTCCAACCCACATAATCAAGCCACTGTCAGAGATGGGAAGGTTATGGTACAGCCAGTTCAAGAACGACAGTACGAACAAGCAAGAGGTGGAGCTGGTAGAGGTTATGCTGCAAATCAGAATAGAGGAAGGAATGGAAATCAGGGTCAAGCTAAGCCGATCAAATGTTATAACTGTGGTGGTGAGGGACACATTGCAAGGAACTGCACATCTCCAAAACGTCCACAGAATGCTGATTACTTCAGAGATAAGATGCTGCTTGTACAAGCTCAGGATAATGGTGCTGCTTTGGACGAAGAGGAGTTGTTGTTTCTTGCTGAGGGCAATGCCAAGACCTATGATGCAGATGTGGATGAGCAGCCAATTCAGGAGATAGGTCACAATCATCAGAATGCCTTTCAAGTCGCTGATTGTGATGCATACGACTCTGATGTGGATGATGGACCTACTGCACACACAATTTTTATGGCTAGCATTTCTCCAATGGTTTCTCCCAAGGTCTCTTCTTCACCACAAGCTGGTGTCACACCCCCAAATTACCTGTTTTGCAGCGGAATGGAATTCCTGGGGGTTGACTGTCATAGCATCAAAGTTACAGTTATATCGAACGACCTAAAGTGTCGTTTGGAAAACACATCGTTTGATTTATTAAAACAATCAGAGTTTACAAAGTATAGTTCCCAAATAAAAATTTATTTGTGCGGAAATAAGTTTGTTACAAGCTAAACGATGTTTTAAAATGCATAAAATCCCATGTAAGACGCGTCGTCACCACGACTCTATGATATGCCCAAATGCGTGCCATGAAGTGAATGCCTTAGGTACCTGAGATAAAACATGCTAAAAGTGTCAACACAATGGTTGAGTGAGTTCATAGAGTTTGGTTAACAAGTAAAGCTTTTAAAGAACGTTCATGCAACAAAGGCAAAGTTTTTGGTCATATAGAATAGTTCACAAAGCAAAGGCATCGTAAATCCACTCAGTTCCAAGTTCCGCCCATACAAAACTTGCAACCTGTGTGTTCACAACCCATTGCCGAAAATAGAATGACAATCATGAATATGCGTATTAAGGTAGTTAAAAGTATGAATGTCACCACAAGGGTCTTCCAACAACTCGTGTTGGGATGTTCCTCCAACGCTCACGTTGGGCTGTATCCATAAAAATGGCCTTCCAACATATAAATATTGGGATGTTTGTAAATTAATAGCCTTCCAACAACTTAATTTGGAGCCACTAATTCTTGTATGTTTGTAAATTAATAGCCTTCCAACAACTTAATTTGGAGCCACTAATTCTTGTATGTTTGTAAATTAATAGCCTTCCAACAACTTAATTTGGAGCCACTAATTCTTGTATGTTTGTAAATTAATAGCCTTCCAACAACTTAATTTGGAGCCACTAATTCTTGTATGTTTGTTCCAAATATGCATATGAAATCAAGTATAACCCAATCAAGTATATAACGCAATCAAGTCTAAAGTATAAGTAATGTTGTTTGGCAAAAGAGTGTAAATGTTTGGATAAATAAGCATATATCTCACCCCAAATAGTTTGTAGGAATATAAATGAGTAAAAGCGGGGTATGAACTCACAGTAATATGTAAGAGTTTAAAGTACTTGTGAAAGTAAATGAAAATAGTTTGAGCATGTATCTCCCCCAAAAGTTTGTAAACAATTAATAGAAAGTGGGGCTATGAAAACTCACCTGGTATGATTGATATGCTAACAAAATGAAGTGCACTAAAATGAGGCTCGGAGACTATCCGCGACCTAAATGAATGTCATGACTTGAGTTATGATATGTTGTCGTGAATGCGTGATAGTGTGATACAATGTTGTGCATGCAACTCCATATGATATTCATACCACTTGTACGTTTTGGAAATAATGTTTATCGTCAAAATATGTTTATGACATCCCGTCATATTATAAAATACTTTACAAGTATTTACGTCAAAATGTCATCCTACAATAGTTTCTTAATGATTTAATGTGAAATTATAACTTTTCGTCGTAAAATAATGTCGTTGGAAATTTCATGAAAGTGACAAAAATGGCCTCGAAAAGCTAGTCGTAAAATGGTGTACGTCGAACGTTAGGAAACGAACTCAACGGTTTTGGAAAGCTTGTATCATAATCTCAAAGTTTTGGCATTTAAGTTTTTATCCTAGAGGTCTCGTTCATAAAGAAAAACATAGGTTAAGTAGGGTGATTTTGTCCAAATGTGGTTTAAAAGTGAATTGCGGCAAAGTTTAAGCAACCGTAGTTAATTCATTACAACTCCGCTATACAAACGGTTTGTCATTTTGGAAAATATGCTTGGTGATCTCACTTTTATTAGAAGACATCTCTTTACAAAAAGTTCTACGTCAACGTTAAAAATAGCCTTCAATATGGTCACTTGTTTACCGTAACACTTGGCTAAGAAAAATAATATAGTTTTTCGTAAATAATAAAGTTACGGCAATTTTATGAAAACGTGTATATTTTAGTCGTTATAAATCCGTTTTCTACGTATTATACGTCCTTAGCTTCGTATCAAAGTATACTAATATATTTTTGATAAGTCGAAATAATTTATAAAGCTTAAGACTCGCTTTTGACTCGTACAAAACAAAAATAGTGTGCTGAAATTTTCAGGACATATATATTTCGTCGTCAAACTTGAAAAATTCATAACTTCTTCGTTATAACTCCGTTTTAATCCGTTCAAGCGGCCACGGATTCGTTTTAAAGTATATTTTCGAAATATCTAGGCCAAAAATTCATGTCTACTGTCGGATTTTCCAGAAATACAAAATAAGATCAACCACTTTTTATACTTGTCGAAAAGAGTTTTTCTCGTACTAAACCTATTCCAATCCCTTCAAAACAACTCCAAGCTAATCTAATCCTACCATACACCTTCTTAGGGTGTCATGGGTTCCTAAACATCATCAAGACTAATATATAACAAAGGATAAATTATAGGATGACTTATATATGTATAACTCTAAAAACAATGTAAAAATGGTATAAATATCCATAAGTCTTGCATGCTTTGCTCAAAAATGATGAAATAGATATGAAATGAAAATGAAAGATATAAAATGAAAGTGATATGCTTACTAGTTACTTGATGAGGTGATAAGAACAAAGGATTAAACCTAAACACCCTAGGTTTTTATTTCAAAACCTAAACAAGAGTGTATACTAGATTGTAAAAACTTGATCTTGGAAAAACTTTATGAATCTCTTCTAACACCTTATGGTTGCCGGTTCTTGGAGAGGGAAACAAAAGAGAAAGAAACTTGATTTACTTGTATTATTGTTGTGAATGAATGAAGTGTGAAATGAGGTTGAAGTATAGATCTATACAAGTAATAAAGAAAGTTACCAACTCCATGTGACTCACCCCCCTCATGGCCGGTTTTTGGGGGGGGATGTATCTCAAAATACATTTTTTTTTATTTTTTTATTATATATATAAAGATGTAAGTAAAATGTGGTTAAGTACAAGATGTTGTAACTTGTATATATCGGTGAAATTTGAGTAGTATTGACTACAAATAAGTTTTAATAGGCCAAAGTAAAATATATTGTAGTTATAAAAATTGTAAAAATATGTTTCTTGCAAAATTTGAGTGAAGTAATAATTATCGTGTAGTTTTTAAGAAAAGCGTCGTAATAATATAAATTTAACGATTTATATACAAAATAAATTTAAAACACTAGGTAAACTCAAAATATTATTTTTATAAACTAAATGTAAGTATAAAAATATATCGGGATCATTTTTGGAAGTATCGGATTAAATGTTCAAAATAATAACTTACGCGATAACGTTTATTTAATATGAAATTTACGCGTTTAATGTGAAATGCAAAGTCATGAATGAACCAACATGATGCAAATGATGAGTATGGAGTATGAGAAATGACCGGAAATTGAGAATTGTGACATTCTTCCCATGTCAGAGGAATCACGTCCTCGTGATTCAATCGATGATACTATGGTTCGAACCTTGACAAGGGTTCTAAAAGTTTATGCTTGTGTATGGTCTATATGATTATGTCAATGCTCATGCATATGAGTTACTCGTCCCACGAGGTACGTTCCCGTGCTATCGTGAGCAATTCCCGTCCTAAATACATGCTTTCTTATGATTAGGCTAGATGAGACAAGCTTTCCCATTCTCGAGCAAAATTTTCAAAAGACTTTTTGGTAACCGATTTTACTTAATCCCACAACTCATCAAACAAGAACTGTCATACGATTAGGCTAAATCGGTTTAGGTAACAACTTGTTTCTAGCTTGATCGTTGCAACTCATCAAACAAGAACTGTCACTCGGATCAAGCAGGAAACAAGTGGTTTGAAGAAAATCTTTTGAAAATTTGGCTCGATTACGGAATTGCTTACACATATGAGGCTACTACTCCCTTCATTGCATGATTCTTCCTGAATTAGACATAGGTGATCAGGCTATGTATAATTTAGGAGTAACTATGCAATGCTTGGACTAATCGTCTCATATGATGTTTGGTGCTGAGTCATAAGTCCGCATGTATAAAGAATGTGCACTTATAGTGATATGATGAGATGCTATGATGATGTGGTTATAGTCTAGGGTCAATGATGCAACCTAGTTCTCTATAACCGATTCTCTGATACCAATCTGTCACACCCCCAAATTACCTGTTTTGCAGCGGAATGGAATTCCTGGGGGTTGACTGTCATAGCATCAAAGTTACAGTTATATCGAACGACCTAAAGTGTCGTTTGGAAAACACATCGTTTGATTTATTAAAACAATCAGAGTTTACAAAGTATAGTTCCCAAATAAAAATTTATTTGTGCGGAAATAAGTTTGTTACAAGCTAAACGATGTTTTAAAATGCATAAAATCCCATGTAAGACGCGTCGTCACCACGACTCTATGATATGCCCAAATGCGTGCCATGAAGTGAATGCCTTAGGTACCTGAGATAAAACATGCTAAAAGTGTCAACACAATGGTTGAGTGAGTTCATAGAGTTTGGTTAACAAGTAAAGCTTTTAAAGAACGTTCATGCAACAAAGGCAAAGTTTTTGGTCATATAGAATAGTTCACAAAGCAAAGGCATCGTAAATCCACTCAGTTCCAAGTTCCGCCCATACAAAACTTGCAACCTGTGTGTTCACAACCCATTGCCTAAAATAGAATGACAATCATGAATATGCGTATTAAGGTAGTTAAAAGTATGAATGTCACCACAAGGGTCTTCCAACAACTCGTGTTGGGATGTTCCTCCAACGCTCACGTTGGGCTGTATCCATAAAAATGGCCTTCCAACATATAAATATTGGGATGTTTGTAAATTAATAGCCTTCCAACAACTTAATTTGGAGCCACTAATTCTTGTATGTTTGTAAATTAATAGCCTTCCAACAACTTAATTTGGAGCCACTAATTCTTGTATGTTTGTAAATTAATAGCCTTCCAACAACTTAATTTGGAGCCACTAATTCTTGTATGTTTGTAAATTAATAGCCTTCCAACAACTTAATTTGGAGCCACTAATTCTTGTATGTTTGTTCCAAATATGCATATGAAATCAAGTATAACCCAATCAAGTATATAACGCAATCAAGTCTAAAGTATAAGTAATGTTGTTTGGCAAAAGAGTGTAAATGTTTGGATAAATAAGCATATATCTCACCCCAAATAGTTTGTAGGAATATAAATGAGTAAAAGCGGGGTATGAACTCACAGTAATATGTAAGAGTTTAAAGTACTTGTGAAAGTAAATGAAAATAGTTTGAGCATGTATCTCCCCCAAAAGTTTGTAAACAATTAATAGAAAGTGGGGCTATGAAAACTCACCTGGTATGATTGATATGCTAACAAAATGAAGTGCACTAAAATGAGGCTCGGAGACTATCCGCGACCTAAATGAATGTCATGACTTGAGTTATGATATGTTGTCGTGAATGCGTGATAGTGTGATACAATGTTGTGCATGCAACTCCATATGATATTCATACCACTTGTACGTTTTGGAAATAATGTTTATCGTCAAAATATGTTTATGACATCCCGTCATATTATAAAATACTTTACAAGTATTTACGTCAAAATGTCATCCTACAATAGTTTCTTAATGATTTAATGTGAAATTATAACTTTTCGTCGTAAAATAATGTCGTTGGAAATTTCATGAAAGTGACAAAAATGGCCTCGAAAAGCTAGTCGTAAAATGGTGTACGTCGAACGTTAGGAAACGAACTCAACGGTTTTGGAAAGCTTGTATCATAATCTCAAAGTTTTGGCATTTAAGTTTTTATCCTAGAGGTCTCGTTCATAAAGAAAAACATAGGTTAAGTAGGGTGATTTTGTCCAAATGTGGTTTAAAAGTGAATTGCGGCAAAGTTTAAGCAACCGTAGTTAATTCATTACAACTCCGCTATACAAACGGTTTGTCATTTTGGAAAATATGCTTGGTGATCTCACTTTTATTAGAAGACATCTCTTTACAAAAAGTTCTACGTCAACGTTAAAAATAGCCTTCAATATGGTCACTTGTTTACCGTAACACTTGGCTAAGAAAAATAATATAGTTTTTCGTAAATAATAAAGTTACGGCAATTTTATGAAAACGTGTATATTTTAGTCGTTATAAATCCGTTTTCTACGTATTATACGTCCTTAGCTTCGTATCAAAGTATACTAATATATTTTTGATAAGTCGAAATAATTTATAAAGCTTAAGACTCGCTTTTGACTCGTACAAAACAAAAATAGTGTGCTGAAATTTTCAGGACATATATATTTCGTCGTCAAACTTGAAAAATTCATAACTTCTTCGTTATAACTCCGTTTTAATCCGTTCAAGCGGCCACGGATTCGTTTTAAAGTATATTTTCGAAATATCTAGGCCAAAAATTCATGTCTACTGTCGGATTTTCCAGAAATACAAAATAAGATCAACCACTTTTTATACTTGTCGAAAAGAGTTTTTCTCGTACTAAACCTATTCCAATCCCTTCAAAACAACTCCAAGCTAATCTAATCCTACCATACACCTTCTTAGGGTGTCATGGGTTCCTAAACATCATCAAGACTAATATATAACAAAGGATAAATTATAGGATGACTTATATATGTATAACTCTAAAAACAATGTAAAAATGGTATAAATATCCATAAGTCTTGCATGCTTTGCTCAAAAATGATGAAATAGATATGAAATGAAAATGAAAGATATAAAATGAAAGTGATATGCTTACTAGTTACTTGATGAGGTGATAAGAACAAAGGATTAAACCTAAACACCCTAGGTTTTTATTTCAAAACCTAAACAAGAGTGTATACTAGATTGTAAAAACTTGATCTTGGAAAAACTTTATGAATCTCTTCTAACACCTTATGGTTGCCGGTTCTTGGAGAGGGAAACAAAAGAGAAAGAAACTTGATTTACTTGTATTATTGTTGTGAATGAATGAAGTGTGAAATGAGGTTGAAGTATAGATCTATACAAGTAATAAAGAAAGTTACCAACTCCATGTGACTCACCCCCCTCATGGCCGGTTTTTGGGGGGGGATGTATCTCAAAATACATTTTTTTTTATTTTTTTATTATATATATAAAGATGTAAGTAAAATGTGGTTAAGTACAAGATGTTGTAACTTGTATATATCGGTGAAATTTGAGTAGTATTGACTACAAATAAGTTTTAATAGGCCAAAGTAAAATATATTGTAGTTATAAAAATTGTAAAAATATGTTTCTTGCAAAATTTGAGTGAAGTAATAATTATCGTGTAGTTTTTAAGAAAAGCGTCGTAATAATATAAATTTAACGATTTATATACAAAATAAATTTAAAACACTAGGTAAACTCAAAATATTATTTTTATAAACTAAATGTAAGTATAAAAATATATCGGGATCATTTTTGGAAGTATCGGATTAAATGTTCAAAATAATAACTTACGCGATAACGTTTATTTAATATGAAATTTACGCGTTTAATGTGAAATGCAAAGTCATGAATGAACCAACATGATGCAAATGATGAGTATGGAGTATGAGAAATGACCGGAAATTGAGAATTGTGACATTCTTCCCATGTCAGAGGAATCACGTCCTCGTGATTCAATCGATGATACTATGGTTCGAACCTTGACAAGGGTTCTAAAAGTTTATGCTTGTGTATGGTCTATATGATTATGTCAATGCTCATGCATATGAGTTACTCGTCCCACGAGGTACGTTCCCGTGCTATCGTGAGCAATTCCCGTCCTAAATACATGCTTTCTTATGATTAGGCTAGATGAGACAAGCTTTCCCATTCTCGAGCAAAATTTTCAAAAGACTTTTTGGTAACCGATTTTACTTAATCCCACAACTCATCAAACAAGAACTGTCATACGATTAGGCTAAATCGGTTTAGGTAACAACTTGTTTCTAGCTTGATCGTTGCAACTCATCAAACAAGAACTGTCACTCGGATCAAGCAGGAAACAAGTGGTTTGAAGAAAATCTTTTGAAAATTTGGCTCGATTACGGAATTGCTTACACATATGAGGCTACTACTCCCTTCATTGCATGATTCTTCCTGAATTAGACATAGGTGATCAGGCTATGTATAATTTAGGAGTAACTATGCAATGCTTGGACTAATCGTCTCATATGATGTTTGGTGCTGAGTCATAAGTCCGCATGTATAAAGAATGTGCACTTATAGTGATATGATGAGATGCTATGATGATGTGGTTATAGTCTAGGGTCAATGATGCAACCTAGTTCTCTATAACCGATTCTCTGATACCAATCTATCACACCCCCAAATTACCTGTTTTGCAGCGGAATGGAATTCCTGGGGGTTGACTGTCATAGCATCAAAGTTACAGTTATATCGAACGACCTAAAGTGTCGTTTGGAAAACACATCGTTTGATTTATTAAAACAATCAGAGTTTACAAAGTATAGTTCCCAAATAAAAATTTATTTGTGCGGAAATAAGTTTGTTACAAGCTAAACGATGTTTTAAAATGCATAAAATCCCATGTAAGACGCGTCGTCACCACGACTCTATGATATGCCCAAATGCGTGCCATGAAGTGAATGCCTTAGGTACCTGAGATAAAACATGCTAAAAGTGTCAACACAATGGTTGAGTGAGTTCATAGAGTTTGGTTAACAAGTAAAGCTTTTAAAGAACGTTCATGCAACAAAGGCAAAGTTTTTGGTCATATAGAATAGTTCACAAAGCAAAGGCATCGTAAATCCACTCAGTTCCAAGTTCCGCCCATACAAAACTTGCAACCTGTGTGTTCACAACCCATTGCCTAAAATAGAATGACAATCATGAATATGCGTATTAAGGTAGTTAAAAG
The DNA here is from genome assembly GCA_019973895.1 of Chrysanthemum seticuspe. Classification (NCBI taxonomy): domain Eukaryota; kingdom Viridiplantae; phylum Streptophyta; class Magnoliopsida; order Asterales; family Asteraceae; genus Chrysanthemum; species Chrysanthemum seticuspe. The sequence continues at coordinate 190,443,289 of BPTQ01000003.1, forward strand.
TATGAATGTCACCACAAGGGTCTTCCAACAACTCGTGTTGGGATGTTCCTCCAACGCTCACGTTGGGCTGTATCCATAAAAATGGCCTTCCAACATATAAATATTGGGATGTTTGTAAATTAATAGCCTTCCAACAACTTAATTTGGAGCCACTAATTCTTGTATGTTTGTAAATTAATAGCCTTCCAACAACTTAATTTGGAGCCACTAATTCTTGTATGTTTGTAAATTAATAGCCTTCCAACAACTTAATTTGGAGCCACTAATTCTTGTATGTTTGTAAATTAATAGCCTTCCAACAACTTAATTTGGAGCCACTAATTCTTGTATGTTTGTTCCAAATATGCATATGAAATCAAGTATAACCCAATCAAGTATATAACGCAATCAAGTCTAAAGTATAAGTAATGTTGTTTGGCAAAAGAGTGTAAATGTTTGGATAAATAAGCATATATCTCACCCCAAATAGTTTGTAGGAATATAAATGAGTAAAAGCGGGGTATGAACTCACAGTAATATGTAAGAGTTTAAAGTACTTGTGAAAGTAAATGAAAATAGTTTGAGCATGTATCTCCCCCAAAAGTTTGTAAACAATTAATAGAAAGTGGGGCTATGAAAACTCACCTGGTATGATTGATATGCTAACAAAATGAAGTGCACTAAAATGAGGCTCGGAGACTATCCGCGACCTAAATGAATGTCATGACTTGAGTTATGATATGTTGTCGTGAATGCGTGATAGTGTGATACAATGTTGTGCATGCAACTCCATATGATATTCATACCACTTGTACGTTTTGGAAATAATGTTTATCGTCAAAATATGTTTATGACATCCCGTCATATTATAAAATACTTTACAAGTATTTACGTCAAAATGTCATCCTACAATAGTTTCTTAATGATTTAATGTGAAATTATAACTTTTCGTCGTAAAATAATGTCGTTGGAAATTTCATGAAAGTGACAAAAATGGCCTCGAAAAGCTAGTCGTAAAATGGTGTACGTCGAACGTTAGGAAACGAACTCAACGGTTTTGGAAAGCTTGTATCATAATCTCAAAGTTTTGGCATTTAAGTTTTTATCCTAGAGGTCTCGTTCATAAAGAAAAACATAGGTTAAGTAGGGTGATTTTGTCCAAATGTGGTTTAAAAGTGAATTGCGGCAAAGTTTAAGCAACCGTAGTTAATTCATTACAACTCCGCTATACAAACGGTTTGTCATTTTGGAAAATATGCTTGGTGATCTCACTTTTATTAGAAGACATCTCTTTACAAAAAGTTCTACGTCAACGTTAAAAATAGCCTTCAATATGGTCACTTGTTTACCGTAACACTTGGCTAAGAAAAATAATATAGTTTTTCGTAAATAATAAAGTTACGGCAATTTTATGAAAACGTGTATATTTTAGTCGTTATAAATCCGTTTTCTACGTATTATACGTCCTTAGCTTCGTATCAAAGTATACTAATATATTTTTGATAAGTCGAAATAATTTATAAAGCTTAAGACTCGCTTTTGACTCGTACAAAACAAAAATAGTGTGCTGAAATTTTCAGGACATATATATTTCGTCGTCAAACTTGAAAAATTCATAACTTCTTCGTTATAACTCCGTTTTAATCCGTTCAAGCGGCCACGGATTCGTTTTAAAGTATATTTTCGAAATATCTAGGCCAAAAATTCATGTCTACTGTCGGATTTTCCAGAAATACAAAATAAGATCAACCACTTTTTATACTTGTCGAAAAGAGTTTTTCTCGTACTAAACCTATTCCAATCCCTTCAAAACAACTCCAAGCTAATCTAATCCTACCATACACCTTCTTAGGGTGTCATGGGTTCCTAAACATCATCAAGACTAATATATAACAAAGGATAAATTATAGGATGACTTATATATGTATAACTCTAAAAACAATGTAAAAATGGTATAAATATCCATAAGTCTTGCATGCTTTGCTCAAAAATGATGAAATAGATATGAAATGAAAATGAAAGATATAAAATGAAAGTGATATGCTTACTAGTTACTTGATGAGGTGATAAGAACAAAGGATTAAACCTAAACACCCTAGGTTTTTATTTCAAAACCTAAACAAGAGTGTATACTAGATTGTAAAAACTTGATCTTGGAAAAACTTTATGAATCTCTTCTAACACCTTATGGTTGCCGGTTCTTGGAGAGGGAAACAAAAGAGAAAGAAACTTGATTTACTTGTATTATTGTTGTGAATGAATGAAGTGTGAAATGAGGTTGAAGTATAGATCTATACAAGTAATAAAGAAAGTTACCAACTCCATGTGACTCACCCCCCTCATGGCCGGTTTTTGGGGGGGGATGTATCTCAAAATACATTTTTTTTTATTTTTTTATTATATATATAAAGATGTAAGTAAAATGTGGTTAAGTACAAGATGTTGTAACTTGTATATATCGGTGAAATTTGAGTAGTATTGACTACAAATAAGTTTTAATAGGCCAAAGTAAAATATATTGTAGTTATAAAAATTGTAAAAATATGTTTCTTGCAAAATTTGAGTGAAGTAATAATTATCGTGTAGTTTTTAAGAAAAGCGTCGTAATAATATAAATTTAACGATTTATATACAAAATAAATTTAAAACACTAGGTAAACTCAAAATATTATTTTTATAAACTAAATGTAAGTATAAAAATATATCGGGATCATTTTTGGAAGTATCGGATTAAATGTTCAAAATAATAACTTACGCGATAACGTTTATTTAATATGAAATTTACGCGTTTAATGTGAAATGCAAAGTCATGAATGAACCAACATGATGCAAATGATGAGTATGGAGTATGAGAAATGACCGGAAATTGAGAATTGTGACAGCTGGCCCATCCAAAGACAAACTCATCTCAGAGGTATTAAAATTATACGATGATGCTGATGTGCAAAAGATGCATGACAAAGTACAATCAACTGAAACTTTTGAATCAAATATTGAAAATATGGATAGTGTCAATGTTGTCCCATATGATCAATATGTGAAACAAAGTGAAAGTGAAGTTGTACCAAGTGATGCATCTTCTGCAGTCAATAATGATTATGTTTTTGATGAATTCACTGCATGTGCCTCTGAGGATTTTGTAGTTTCTGAACTAAATGCCTATAAAGAACGTGTTGCTATTTATGAACAACGTGCAAAATTTGAGTTGACCACTCGTGAGCAGGAAATGGATGACCAAGTGCGTACAATCATTAGAAAAAGTAATTTTAGAGAAGAAGTATTAAAACAAGAGTTAAATTCCTTGCAAGAAAAGCTTTCTATAACTGCTAAACAAAAACAAGAACTTCAAGAAAATGTGAAAATGCTTAAGCAAGAATTTAATGCAAAGGAATCAAAACTCTTGAGAGATTTTTCTAATCTGAAAACTTTGAAAAACAAACTTGAAAACAAGTTGTACATACAAGGGAACAACATTCAGAATGCTCACATGATCACTAAGCATAGAGTTCTAAGCGATAAGCATAGTGTTCCCATTATAGATAAACCCAACCCTGAGTACGGGAAGATAGCAAAAGCAGCTCAAAGTGTGATCTATGATGGCAATGAGATTCTTAAACCTAGACAAAAACCTAGTTGCTTTGAGTGCACAGAGGAAGATAAGAAATTAGATGAAATCACTAGGGAGAAGATGAATAAGAAACTAAAGGATCCTAAAGGCAAAGAGAAAAAAGTAGTTATCACTCCCCATGACTACAAAAAGGAGAATTGGATCTCCTTGAACATGTTTAAGCCTCAAACATTGTTGACTCCCGAACAAGTGTTCTGGAAAATGGACTTAGATAAGCAGAAAGCGGAAAATATTGTTGAAACAAACCCTCCCCTTAGGAAAATGCCTAAAGCGACTGTGTATCCTCCCAATACACCAATGCATCTAGTTCCTAGAACTATTGCTACTAAAAGCAAGACCTTAATCAGTCAATATGTTATTTTTCAACTATTTGTTGATTTTGAGAAAACTTGTAAGAAAAGGATCACACCCACTGGGATAACTGAAGGGGAAAGGGGTTTTGAACAAACAAAAGAATGCTATATAACTGAGGTCATACCTTTCTTTAAACTCCTAAAAGATCACTTTGAGAGTCTTAAAAATGGGATAGATACTGATATTAAGGGAATGGAAAAGGAATTTGATGCAATGATAGTTGAGGTTAGTGACTATGAGCGAGCACTAAAATATAATGAGATTGAGAGGAAGAACTTGCATACACTAAATGAGAACCTGATTTCTGAATGTATTGCTCAAGATGTGTTCTACACTGCTACTAACTGTTCTATTACTGCTTCTCGATTCCATGAACTGTCTGTTGCTTTGAAAGTCTCTCATGATCGTGTCATTGAGCTTGAAAAAACTAATTCTGAACTAAATGAGAAAATTGAACTGGATGATCACGACAATTTGGTTAAACATTTTTCTAAACTAGAAGTTGAGCATTTTAATTTACAACTAAAATATCAACATCTTAAAGAAAATGTCAAAACTTCAAATATCAAGACATCCTCAGATGCTCCAGAGTTTGATGCAGTTTTTCGAATTAACAAACGTGATGAACAGATTCAAGCTCATTGCAACACAATCAGAAAGTTGAAAGCCCAAATCTCTCAATTAAAGGGTCAAACGAACAATGTGACTGGTCCCCAAATGCCTCCTCCTCTAGATTCTCAGAATTCTCAAAACTTTCATCTTCAAAACTTAGTAAATGCTTTACAAAAGGAAAATGAGGTTTTTCTTGAAGAAAATGAAAAGGTTAAATGTCATTTCAATGAATTATTTGAATCTATAAAGGTCACTCGTAACAAAAATAACGAAACGGTAGCCTCGTTACAAAAAGAAATTGAGAATCTAAAGAGTCAGGTAAAAGGGAAGATGCCAATGACCAATGGGGAGAATGGTGTATCAAAGGTACATGTCTGTAATAAATATGCTTTGTCTGTGAAATATGTTCCTCCTCATCTTAGGAACAACAAACTTGCTATTCAAACATATTTCTCATACCTTAAGGACAGCCTAGAATGTCTCCGTGAGATTGTAGAAGAGGATAAGTTAGAGAAACCAGATGATAATGCAATTGGCCATGCATGCTTATATGCCAAACGATCTCAAGAACTTCTAGAATGCCTAATTACAAAATTCCCTAAAACCTTAGGTGAGCAAGTCAATCCCTTGATACCGTGTTCTATGCCTAGTGCCAAGCATGCAAGTCATTCAATGCCAAATGTTATGAATGTGAACCCTAATGTGCCTTCAAGTAGTTCAGATTTCAAATCTGTTAGTGCTAAGAATGTGAACTCGAGTGTGCCCTCTAGGTGTTCAAATCCCAGCTATTCAAGTGTTAAAAAAGTTAATCTTAGTGTGCCTGCATGTAGCTCATATCCCAGCACATCTAAACAGGTGAAGCAAATAGTAGCCAAACCAACTAATGTTCCCATTCCCTCTACAGGAGTAATCAGTGACATTAAAGCAAGCAGGTCAAAGTCTCAAGACAATACAAGGAAGGACACGACCTCGCAAGCTAAGAATGTGCATTGGAAGAAAGTAGAAGACCTACCTAGGAACTTTAAGTTTGAGCCGAATAAAACGAATCGTGTTGATTCTAGTATTAGCCATAGGCGTACTGTAATTAATTCGAATTCTGATACTATTTGCAAACCTTGTATTGATGTCTGCTTGAATGCTGTTTCTAATCATGAATGTGGTGTTAATGTTTTGCCTAATGATGTTAATTGTCCAATTAATATTGTTAATGCTAAATATCATGCTAAGAAGGCTAAAAGGCAAAAACGAAAGAAAGTTAGAAAATAGTGGAAACCCACAGGAAGAACATTTAGTAAGATAGGCTATCATTGGATACCTTTTGGTCATAAGACTAATCAGACAATGCCCCCTAGAAAATGGATGCCTACTGGTAGAACTATTCCCTTAAGAAGTGAGCACACTTTGAATAGGGCTAATACAGACACTAGTACTGCATCTATTCATAATGATTCCATTGCCTTAAACTCTTATATGAATGCTTCTATTTCTGATGTGGGAGTTCCAACCATTGTTACTAACCAAATGGAACCCATTCTTGCATGGGGATCCCAATTATCCAGTTATCCATTCTTGTCTGTGTTCAACTGCAGATCGTTCAAATCGTTCTGTGGTACCTGGACTCAGGCTGTTCCAAGCATATGACTGGCGACCGGTCACGGCTCATGAACTTCGTGAGCAAATTCATTGGGACAGTTAGATTCAGGAATGATCATTTCGGTGCTATTATGGGTTATGGAGACTATGTTGTTGGCAAAAGTGTTATCAGTTTACTATGTAGAAGGTCTTGGTCACAACTTGTTCTCTGTTGGTCAATTCTGCGATTCTGATCTAGAAGTAGCCTTCAGAAAACATACCTGCTTCGTTAGAGAACTTGATGGCAAGGAACTTTTAAGAGGTTCACGTGGCTCAAATCTATACACCATCTCTATCGAAGATATGATGAAGTCTTCTCCAATTTGCTTGCTGTCAAAGGCTTCTAAAACAAAGTCATGGTTATGGCATCGTCGTCTCAATCACCTGAACTTCGGCACCATCAATGATCTCACCAGAAAGGACTTAGTTGTAGATTTACCTAGACTCAAGTATGAAAAAGATCATCTTTGTTCAGCATGTCAATTGGGAAAAAGCAAGAAGTATGCCCATAAACCCAAACCCACTAACTCTGTCACAGAAGTTCTTCATACAATTCATATGGATTTATGTGGACCAATGAGAGTGCAGAATATATTTGGGAAGAAATATGTGTTAGTTGTGGTTGATGATTACTCTAGATTCACCTGGGTCAAGTTCTTAAGGACAAAGGATGAAACTCCTGATATCATCATCAAACTCATCAAACAGCTACAGGTTCGACTTAACAAAACCGTCAGAATTATCAGAACAGATAATGGAACTGAGTTTGTTAACAAACAACTTAGTGAATTTTATGAATACATTGGAATCAGCCATCAAAGAAGTGTTCCACGAACTCCTCAACAGAACGGTGTAGTTGAAAGACGAAATCGAACTCTTGTAGAAGCCGCTAGAACAATGCCGATTTACTCAAAGGTTCCAATGTTTCTCTGGGCTGAAGCTATTGCCACTGCATGCTACACACAAAATCGTTCCCTGATTCACACTGTTCATGGAAAAACACCATATTAACTTGTCCACAACAGAAAACCTAATCTCTCTTTCCTTCGTGTGTTTGGTGCATTGTGTTATCCAACTAATGAGGGACAAGACTTAGGCAAACTTAGAGCTAAAGCAGACATTGGAGTATTTGTAGGGTATGCACCAAACAAAAAGGGATACCGAATCTACAACAAAAGAACCCGAAATATCATGGAAACAATTCACGTTACGTTTGATGAGCTGACCGGTCAAACGGCTCCTGGACAATCCAGTTCAGGACCCGCACTTCAAAATAGTCCCATTAGTTCATCCCTTGTACCTAATTCTTCTCCAGCAACTCCATATGTACTTCCATCTGAAGATGACTTAAAGAAATTGTTTGATCCTATGTTTGATGAACTTTATGAGCCAAGTACTAATGAGGTATCGATTCCTACAACAGAGGCTGCTCATATTCCTGTGATTGAAGTCAATCCTTCAGTCTCAATATCATTAAGTCAAGAAGCGCCTGATGCTGATCCTTCAGTCTCATCAACAAATCATCATTCTTCAAATGTACATCATGGAACTGTTTCTGGCATCAATGATGAAGTTAATCCCTTTGCTACTCCTGAAGATGCTCCATTTGAAAACATATTTGCTCCTGAATCTTCATCAGAACCATCTTCTTCAGGAGACATCGACTCTGCTACTTCAGTCCCTCAACAACTACCACATGAACACCTCAGAAAATGGACTCACGATCATCCATTAGACAACATCATTGGAAATCCCTCTCGTCCAGTATCCACACGGAAACAACTTGCAACCGATGCCTTATGGTGCTTCTTCAACTCCGTACTCTCTAAGATCGAACCAAAAGATGTTAAAACCGCCATGAATGAAGATAGCTGGTTCAATGCCATGCAAGATGAAATTCATGAGTTTGATCGACTTGATGTATGGGAGTTAGTACCTGCTCCAGACTGTGCTATGATTATTGCTCTTAAATGGATCTTCAAAGTGAAACTTGATGAGCATGGTGATGTGTTGAAGAACAAGGCTCGATTAGTTGCTAAAGGATACCGTCAAGAGGAGGGTATTGACTTTGAAGAATCTTTTGCTCCAGTTGCTCGAATCGAGGCAATCAGAATCTTTTTGGCTAATGCTGCTAGTAAGAACATGGTAGTCTATCAGATGGATGTAAAGACGGCATTTCTGAACGGAGATCTTAAAGAAGTCGTCTACGTCAGCCAACCTGAAGGATTTGTGAATCAAGAGCATCCCACTCACGTTTATCGTTTGAAGAAGGCTCTTTATGGTTTAAAGCAAGCTCCAAGGGCATGGTATGATACACTGTCAAAGTTTCTTCTATCTACCGGATTTAGCAAAGGAGCAGTTGATCCAACATTGCTCACCAGGAAGTCAGGCAAACACTTAATTCACGTTCAGATTTATGTTGATGATATCATCTTTGCCTCGACTGCCCAATGAGTGTGATCGTTTTTCAAATTAAATGAGTTCAAAATTTCAAATGTCAATGATGGGACAAATGTCATTTTTCTTGGGATTACAAATTTCGCAAAGTCCCGGAGGCATTTTCATAAATCAATCTAAATATGCAACTGAGATCTTAAAGAAATTTGGATTTGATTCAAGTGACCCTGTTGACACTCCCATGATTGATCGAACCAAACTAGATGAGGACCACTCAGGGATCATGATTGACCAAACAAAATATCGTAGTATGATTGGATCCCTGATGTACCTCACAGCTAGTAGACCAGACATCTTGTTCGATGTTTGCATGTGTGCTAGATACCAGGCTAAGCCTACTAAAAGGCACCTTGAAGCGGTTAAACGGGTCTTTCGGTATCTCCAAGGAACCATCAATATGGGTCTTTGGTACCCGAAGGACACCGGTATGTCACTAACGGCCTATGCAGATGTTGATCATGCAGGGTGTCAAGATTCTCGTCGAAGTACATCTGGAGGTGCTCAGTTTTTGGGTGATAAGCTTGTGAGCTGGTCTTCAAAGAAGCAAATGAGTACTTCTATTTCCTCTACAGAGGCTGAATACATAGCCATGTCATCTTGTTGTGCTCAAATCTTATGGATGAGATCTCAATTATCTGACTATGGCTTTGAATTCAACAAAATCCCTCTGTACTGTGATAATAAAAGTGCTATTGCTCTCTCATGCAACAATGTTCAACACTCAAGAGCAAAGCATATCGACATTCGACATCATTTCATCAGGGAACAAGTGAAAAAAGGTGTGGTGGAACTCTATTTTGTGAGGTCTGAATATCAGTTAGCAGATATCTTCACCAAAGCTCTTCCAAGAGAACGTTTTGAGTTTATTCTTCCATGACTAGGCTTGAAAAGCCTTCAACCTGAAACACTCAAACGTCTTCAGGAGGAAGACGAGGAGTAAAGGTCAATGCTCATCTATCTCTTGTATATATCTATTCGAAAAACAAAATACAAAATTATAAAACCTTCAAAAAATCAAATAGAAAAATATAAAACTTTCAAAATCCATAAAAATTTGTAAAATTCGAAAAGCCCTCAAAAAAAAATTATTGTCTTTTTTGTCATGTTTTTCTCGATTCGATAATATCTACGGTCTTTGTGCTGTCATTCAAAGAATGACACGGGTCTTTAGATATTGTTCAAATTTTTATTTAAAAAAAAAAAAAAAAAAAAAAAAAAAAAAATCAAAAATCAAAAAAATATCTTTGGGAGAAAGAGAATTGATGGTTTATTGTCATTTCAGGCAGTAACCCGCTTTTCAAAGAAAGAACAGAGCCATACTTTATCATGTTTTCAAAATTCCATGCTCTGATTCTATAAACATTTATCTGATGAAAACTAACTGTTTTGAAAAATAACTCGGACTCTATTTTTGATAATCATCTGGACTTATTTGTCAAAATATCAATCTCTCAATCAACAACCTATGTCATTGATTGAGGGGGAGAATGATTTCAATTAAATTAAAAAGTTATTTGGAATTAAACTGTTTTCAAAAGATATACATGCATGTTTTATCAATGGAGTTTAAAGTCTTAAAATCCGATCCTTATTAGTTAAAAGGCTTTCATAATCAAGTCACAATTCTCCTTAAAAGCTTTCAAAATCAATTTAAATCTATAAGAGATCACAAATCTCAAATGATTTGATAATTGTGATCGGGGGAGAATGTGTGATTTAAATTGGATTTAAACTAATAATTCGGTAAATGGTTTTATAAGGATGTACATGCTACCCTTCCCACATGTGACAAACGATTTCAAATTTTCCATGCACATGTTGAGGGGGAGCATCTATCTTAAACCTATGATTTGAAACGTGATCACTTATCTCAATGTGCAGGTTCCCTCTAGTATGTGCAAAACTCTTTTCAAATCTCGAGGAACATATTGAGGGGGAGCAAAATTATGAAAATCTCATCCTTCCCCAAAATGCTTTATCTACTTGTCTTGATTAGGGAAGTGATGTTGATATCTTTTAGAAAAATGGATTTCAAAGAAGATAACTCTTTCTCTTGCCTCGGTGTGCAAAACGATTTCAATCACTTGATGCACATGTTGAGGGGGAGCTCTTGTTCTAAAAATATCAAAAACAATTCAGGTACAAAATGCTTTGATAATACATCTTAAGTATCTGAATTGATTTTCAAATGGTTTTCAATTGGTTCCAATGGCAGATGAACAATACCAAATAGACCGACCAACTTTACTTTATGTACGGTGATATAAGGATGATAAGGTTAGGTATGTGTTCCCATGATCCGCCAGAACCGGAAGGATCTACCCAGGGACTATCCACTAGTTAGTGTAGAGTTCTTAGGTATGATGATAAAAGGAGAAAAATGAGATATGGGAAGAGTGCGGACTGAGACTGAGCTAGTACTGGAATAAACCCAACAAGGTTCTAGCTATGAAGTCTCGGTAAGCACTGAAGGGGTTGAAGAATTAAAAAGAATTGAATGAGAAAAGGGTGAAAACAAATAGCCCTCCATTTATTCAACCTTAGGGCAGAAACCGGGTACAATTCATATGCTACTGATGGTAACATTGGTATTGAAGACAAGACGTCATGGACCCAGTGACGCTCTGCACCTCAACTTTTCAAACCACTCAAGTTCCTCTTAAAAGGACTTGTTTCATTCTCACGGGGAACCAACATTATCTATCGACTTTCTCTTAGAGATTGTTGATATTGAAGAAGGAGACCCTCTCCCTAGTCTCTGGCACAGGAACCAAATATGCACATATTGAGTCTAGAGCCACGAGATCATCTATAAATCTCATTAGGACACTTTCAATGAAGACTCTCTGTTTCACACAAAGTGGAAAGAGAGATTATATCTTGAGTCCTACGCATTATCCTTGTGGTATTGCCAGAACATCTGAGTGATATGCAAACATACTCACAATGAAGATGAAAAGCCTTCTGGAGCCATCATCAAACAAGCTCCTGGTGGGTGGCATGTGAGATCTATTATATAGATCAACCATGTGACAACTGAACAGAAACGATGGGGCGATTCAATCTTTTGAATCAATCCTGGTTCAGGTTATGGATTGATGGATACCTTTGAAAAAACTGGTCTTTGTGCTTAAAAACTCTTTTCTTTAGCAAATCGACCGTGTACGGATATTTCAAATCAAAAGGTGTTTTATGATTGATAATTGATGTTCATTAAAACCTTCGTTGTATTGCAAAAACAATTTCTATTGAGAAATACACGATTGTTTTTCAAATCTCTTTTCATCAATCAGTGGACTTAAATTCGCTGGTTCACTCACTCCGTGTTGTCTTCTTTGAGACGTTCCGGTTTGAGAACAGCTTGAGCAGCTGCGAAACCCTGTCAAGGAAATTCTTCGGAATTATACCTGATCACAGGCAGTACTTGTACTGATTAATGGGGAACCGTGGGCCGTGTACCTCAATTCAACGAAAGTGATCAAAGACACTTTCGTGCGATTTATTGCTAACTGTTGTATGCAGGTACACCCGACGTTTGCAGCTGATCAGAATGAAGCGGTCAATCCATAGCCGCATGCTCACTTAACACATTCATCTCAAAAGAAATCATGATTAGTGCATCAATGACTCTGATATTCTCACTCCATGCTTCTGCTACGCTGCTGCCAATATCATGAATCAACGAAAGCTTCCGCTACTCTGATGAGAAGATATCATGATCCAGAATGTGAGCATGTCGGTCCAAATGTCACAACATCACATAATACCAACACCTCAATGGATGTCTCAGAGATTTGTGTTAGCTGATGATCTCAAAAGCTGGCATAAAATTATTATCACATGGATCAGTAAAAGACCTCCACTTGGATTAACCAAACATGCAATGAGTGAAATCAATGACTACGAGCTTCGGAGCAAAGTACTACACCAAGAATGCAAGAACAACTATTAATGTAATATCTGTTTGTATTCAATGTAATTTTAGTATATGTTTGAGGTGACCTCCCTTAGGGGGAGATTGTTAGGAATTAGAAATTCCAGGTATTAAAGAGTCGGTCACCTCAAGTATATGTAATCGTTAAAAAGCTCGTAGTCATAGTTCATTTAAGTTAAGTAGTATTTAGTTAAGTAACACCGTGGAGGACGAACGGGTCTTTACCCACTGTATGCCTGATCCACAGCCCGTTGTGTGGCGTTTTATGTAAGACTATAAATACTCTCTACCTTCCAAGGTAGAGAGTTGGAGCTCATAATAATATCTTTCACTTTCTCTCACTAAGTTCCCTAAACCTCTAACTTTCTCTCTCTAGAATTCCACTTATACGCCCACTTTGTGTTATGGTTTGATGTGTATGTGAAATCCAATATCTTACATGTACGTTTCCTTATTAGACAATGAAGTGGTTCTACATCTACTAGTTATGCTAATATCAATGACACAATCATAGAGGTCACATAAACAAACATATGTCGTGTTGTTCATCTGCTATATGATGTTGTTCCATGCACAAGTGGGAGAAATCTATATTGTGTGCAAGGTACAACATATAGGTATATGATTTAACGGATTCTCTTGACTGCAAGGTAAGAGACTAATGTTCTAATAGGACTTGAACATATCTAATTCAAGAAACACTTGGTGTTGCAATTTACGTCCTGTCAGAACTTGGCGAGATTGCAACAACAAAGTAAATCTCTATGTGAAGTCAGACCTTGCATGGACATATTTGCAGTTTCTAAATTAGACAAGTATTTAGAACATGTGTCAAAATGATATATAAGATTACTTCACATTAAATATTTATGTATTATTAGAATGACATAAATGAAGTAATCTAATACTACTTCAATTTGTTTATTTATGTATTTTGGAATGACATAAATGAAAAATAATGTGAAGTAAATAAATTAACTTGAAATTACTATTGAAACCAAGAGTTGTGTTCATAATTACTTTAGTTAAACATGTTTATGATTCATTGTAAAGACATAAACATAAAGTCTTTTAAGACTTATAATAAAGTAAGACGTTAACTTGTTATGTTTTTAATTAAGACATATACAAGAAGTCATTGAGTTGATCAATGATTTATAACGTATAATGGGATTATAACAGTTTATGTTTTCTTGATGAGACATGGATGTGAAGTGACTTGGTTAAAGAGTACTTATGTTATAAAGCATGCAATTGGCTTGGAAAGTCTATTATATCATTAAGTTGACTTAGTTGGTAAATAGGTAAGCCAAAAGGAATATGTTTATCTTATATATTGTTACATTGTCTTACAATATTAATTCTAATGAATACCACAAGTTGATGGTATGTTCAGTTAGGAGAATCAAACTCTACTTGATTCAAGATAACCATAATTTCTTTCTTAAAAAGTAACAAGGTTATAAAATTGAGTATGGATTGAAAATACTCAATATGACTCCAACCTAGAAGATTAATAAAACACCATTTTATTATGGAATGTGATGAATCACATTAAGTTTTAAAATTGAATATTCTGAATTTGTTAAACTACTTATGAATAGGTTATTAACAAACCAAAGTCAAGAATTATCAATATGTATTTGTAATGTCCCAAAAAGAGAACAATGTAGTTTTGCTCTAATTGCTAAGTATATATAGATAGTACAAAAGGCAAGTGGGAGTGTTTTTTATCTTGAAAGACAAAATTACAAGATACATAATCTTCTTAAATACACTAGTAAATATCATGATGAGGCTAGACATGTAAATGATAGTCCTCATGATGATGGAATTTTCATTCATAGATCTGCAAGGATATCTCAGATATTTGACTTATATGCTGAGAAATATGAGTTAGAGGATTATAGTAAACCTGATAATCATTATGATGGATTACAAAATATTGAATTGGGTAAATTGCTCATACTATGAATGTTAAAGATGCTGTCCATAAAGATGATCAATTTTGGAAATTTGGTTTATCTTAATAGTTAGACTAGAGAATGGAAATGAGTTTCTTCAAAGAGATGAAAAACCCTAGTGGTTTGAATTTCTATGTAGAAATCATATGGACAATATTGTACACATATTTATTGCATGTCTTATGACAAGATTATTAATCATACTTAAGCAATTAATTATGATTGAATATTCTTTTCTAGACACATTAAATATATATAGATGATAATTGTTATACTTGTTTTTATTAATATGAAATATGACAATGGAATATAAAAACTCTTTCTTGAGAAATTACTTGAGCGAGGACGGTAAGTAATTGAAAGGTTTTTTGAATTCATATAATCTTTGGAAGTGTACGAAGTGCAATAATTCATGAATGGATAAATGCATGCATCTATAAAATTATTCTTATGTTAAATTATTAAATCCTAGTTTATAATTTAAATAAGATAAATTTTAAGTATTCCTGAAAGCTAGTGGGAGTATTATGTTAAGATTTTAAATCTTATATGTTGTATAACATATAGGAAGTAACATTCCTTGAAAGCTAAAGGTTAAGTCTTAGATTGGAATGAAACTTCACTTGTAAGATTTAAGAATTAAAACGTACAACCTTGGAATATATGTTTATTATGAATAAACATGTGCAGTAAAAATAAATGATTCTAATGAAACATGATATATCATTTGGGAAATGGATAAATATCTTTTGACAAGATAAAACATGAATGAAATCTAAGTTTGACCTGTAGATTCATCATGTACATCATGTTGTGTATTAAAATTGTTGTATCATTCTTGAATAAGAAGTGATTTGACAACATTGATATCTAACTCAAACTTATTAGATAATTTGTGAAATGAATATTCTAAAAGAATTACATCCTCAGCCTGTAACTGCTCCTAGATTCTCTGGATGAACAATATGTCAATTGTTGTGCAAATTGTCATCAGCTACAAACTTGAAAGTTTGGAAGGCATCAAACATTACACAAATAGATATTATAGTTTACGGAGTTTTAATGAGCATATTGTTGTTTGTATACAATGATGCTGTTTTAATTGAAATGACACTCAAATACTAGTCATGGTAGGATTTCATCCTTGTTAATGACCATGTGAACTAGTTGTGCTACTAAGAGCGCAGTTGCATTATACATTAAAAGAATAAGAATACTTTAAACTTTAAAATGTTTGAAAGTTTAAATTGTCATAAATTGGTGATAGAGGATGTCACACACTTTATGAATTATTATGTGGATTGGTGAATGCACACATAACAAGGACTTCACTAATTAAATTCTTGAAATAAGTATTCTCAAAATTACGATAGATCAAGTTGGTTGATTTATGCCTTGTCAACAAGTATGATTGTCATTACTTGAGGCATAATTCATCAACTGGAATTTTCATGCATTGAACTATTTAGTATTTGGATAAGGGATGCTAAACAATTGTTATAAAAAAATCAAATACTTGGTATGTTTGATTTTATAATATATTGTATCCTATATTTGCATGTTTAATCCGTGAATAAATTTATTTATTCTAAATCGTCCGTTGTCAATTAATGATATGGGAGTATCATTAAACTAAGACAAATCTGAGAGATATGGTAGAATATACTTGAAAGTATATTGATGAGAAAGCATACCAATTTCAGATGATATTCAATGAATTGAATATAGGACTTATCCCAACTGCATGATTTTACTTTATGGATATTGTTATTAAGTAAATCATGAATAGTTATCCTCAGACTTGAGATACCAGATAAGTGTCATGAATGTAGTGCACTTCTGTGGAACAACTTAACGCTATACGTAACTGGTAGTCATAAGGGTTGTTTTAAGAAGTGTTGCAAAATTTGTGAGTTATTCTCGTAGTCAAGATAGAATTTGTTCCTTCAAATTTATTTTGGAGTTTAATACTGCTGGCCCCTCGTAGGGTTGACAAGATGTTTGCGTGGCCACGCCCAAATTTCTCCCCTGAATATGTTCAGAAGATTTGGTAATCTTGCTCAATCACTAATAACGAGAAACAGAATGGTTGAATAAAGAATGACTTAATTCCATATCTTTATTTAACATGGTATTAGAAATAAAAGGATAATAATAATGAGAAATCATTAAAAGGTTTTTTCCAGGAGACCTTACTCGAGTCGTGCTAGAGGCATCGAAGTGTTGCTAGACGCTAACCGATGTGATCACTCTATTAAGATATATCCAAGTGGGAGTTGTTAGTTTTATGGATATAAATTAGTAGTCGTGAGTTAGGATCGAACTCGAGACCTATGGGATTGCACGCGTTGCGTATGAGATTTAATTATATTAAGTCACGAAATATTTATATGGTCGAACTAAGAAAAACAAGAGGGTTAAGTGTCGAGTTTTGAAACTTAAAGAGGTGCTTGCAATGACTTGTTAGACAAGGTTTAATGCTATATATATACACACCCTTTTGGTCTTTTGAATTGATTCGGATGAACAGAGAAAAGAAAAACACGACATACAACCCTTGCTTTAGATATATGTATCGTAAATCAATATTAGATATTATCTGATTATCTAATGCATGATATGCATGCTATTAGCGTATGTATGACATGCTATATGCATGTTAATATTAATTTTTTTCTTTCTTTCTTCTTGGATTCATGTTCGACGATATATAAAATAAAAGGGTATGACTCGGTTTATTTTATTAAAGCTAAACTTGTTTATTGAGCTTTAATTGTGACTTGAACTAGCATTCTAATTAAATCGCTAACAATACGCGCGTACATGATCGTAGAGAAATCCTACTTTGGATTTTGGTGATTTACACTATTCGACTTTATTAAGTCGACTAGCACTCAAACCCTAATTAGGGTTCATCTCAATTGTTAGTTTTGTGGATTTGATTCTTGTTCGGCTAGAATCAAGAAAGGTACGCATATTCTTGTTTATGTTAATTAATTATTCGTTAATCTTTCCTATACGCTTCCGCATGTGTACTTGATGTTTATTGTTTATATTTATGCTTAGTCATGTTATATAATTCCAACACATGGGCATACACAAATTTCACACAATAAAGCATGCTAAGCTCAGAGTGATAAGATATCAGTCATCATCTAAAGTCATGGATGTACCAAAAGGCTATTTCTCCGTATATGTTGGTGAAAGCAGAAAAATAGATTTTTAGTTCCGTTGTCATGCCTAAAACATCCCTCGTTTCAAGAGTTGTTAAACATGTCCAAGGAGGAGTTTGGCTATGTTCATCCGATGGGAGGTCTAACGATCTCATGTAAAGAAGAGATCTTCATTAAAGTCACTCGTGATATTTATCAAAACATTGTCATTCAATGTTAATAGAAGATGACCATCATTGCATTGTTATCATAGACCGCTAGACCTTTATCTCCATTGTTCATAAGTATATACCAGATCGATCACCCTGCTAAACTTTTAGGGTGATATTTACATATTGGTTAATGGACTTCCCTCTATTTATTCATCATATTGCATGTATGTTAGCATGGCCGGATTTGAGGAGGTGCAGATCAATAACACTAAGCCTTCATTGTTTGAAGGTCACCAAAATTTTGATTAAATATAGATTTAGCGTAAAATTCATGATAATGTGTTCTAAAACTTAAGGTATTCAATTTATAACAGAGTAAGCAAAAAAGCGGAGGAAGAATACGACGTGTTTAGTTATATTCACTTTGCACCCTCAACATTTGTAGTTTTAACATATTATGCCTAATTACCTAGTTGTGTTTTCCATGTGCAAAACATTCAAAATTTAAGAGTTCCAACCCTTTTTTGATAACATATTGCAGATAATTAATGATCCAATACTACCCATTTGAGGTAACATCATGTTGCCATTTTGGGTTGATAAATCATTAAATCTTGACAAATTTTTGTACTATCTTCTTGATACTTATAACACATTTGGTAGTATTTGTAAACTTTTTTTGATAGTTGTTAAATCATTCACGTTCAAGAGCTTTACTTTGTAATTATAACATAAGGTAATTATACTTCACTGAACAACAACCGTGTCAAAGGTCTATTTTCTGATTATTGCCCAGGGCCCATACAATCCGCGGGGTGGCCCTCAAATTTAGCCAAATTGCGTAAGTGCATTACACATACAGCCTAACATCTGTCCAATTTTGAGAGCAAGTCCTGGACACCCATAATGGACACTTATGCATCAAGATCTATATAAATATTTTAGTCGGGTACCCACGCGTTGTTGCGGCGGGTACCCGTGTAACCAAAAATTATGGCGAGCGGATTTCTTTTGATTTACGTTTTTCATAATAACTACTTTATCGTCCGTGTTGCTAACCATTATTAGGTGCTATATATATAGATATATATAAAAAGAAGACTTTGTAGTTGTAATTTTATTATGTGTAAAGTGACTTTTTAATTCCTATACCAAAGTCATCCGTTGAGCTTTTCGATCACAAAGATAGTGAACAAATGCTTAATATAAAGAGATTAACAATAAATAAATGTGGAATAAATGAAAGAAAGACATGATAGTTTGAAGAAACTTTTCATTAGTGAATAAAAGCATCACATTGTAGGTCACTAGTTAGATCAAAATCAGCATACCTTTTGTTTGCAATGAGAAGAACTAGTGACCACCATTCAAGAAAAGGTAGTAATAGCCGATTTAATAATCAAATTTGTATCTTCTAGTAGTAGACCTTACCAAAATTTGATGAAACATTTTTTTATCACCCGCGGATATAGAAGCTGCAGCGAAAGCTGAGATAAACAAGAAAGCCCACAGTGATGTGATTCTGTGTTTAGGTACAAGCTTCAGAGAGAGGTTACAGGGAGACAACTGCAGCGAGGGTTTGGACCAAGCTTGAGACTTTGTACATGATAAATTCCTTGGCCAACCAGTTGTACATGAAGAAAAAGTTGTATACATTCTACATGCTGGCTGGACGAAAGATTTTCGAGTATTTAGATGAGATCAACAAATCGTTCTTGATTTAGGAAACATTAAGGTAAAATTCGAGGATGAAGATCTTGCTTTATTATTAGTCACTTCTTTACCAGCATCATACGAACACTTTGTGGATACCTTGCTCTATGGAGAGTAAGCTTTGATTTTGGAGGACGTGATGGTAACACTAATTCAAAGGAAATCAAAGAAAGATCTAAGGCAAAGGGGATGATGGTGAAGGGTTATACGTGAGGGGAATAACTGATCCTAGGAATTCGAATCAGTATAGTGGAAAGTCATGATCGAAGTCTTGAGGTGGAAGACTTTAGTGCTATATTTGCTAATCTTAGGAGCACTTGAAGAGAAACTGTTCGAAGAATAATCGCAAGAAGTCAAATGGTTTCTTCAAGAAAGATGATCAACCAATCTCCAGTGGTTTGATTTATGACGATTCTGAGGTGATAATGGTGATGAGTGCAGATGCATTGTTGGATTAGATTATGGATTTAGGAGGTTCATACCACATGGCACCCATGTTAGATTTATTTTTTGATTTTTTGGAATACGATTGGGGCAGAGTACTCTTGGGTGACAACAAGGAGTGCTAGATCATGGGTATTGGCAAGGTAAGGGTACAACTGAAAGATGGGTCAAGTTTTGTGTGACACAATGTTAGGTATATTCTTGAATTGAAAAAAAATTGATATCACTGGAAACTCTTGAAAAAAAGGGAAACACCGTAAAATTGCAGTCGGGCAAAGTCAAGGTGATTAATGGTTCGAGAGTTATTTTATCCGGAACCCGAAGGGATAATTGCGTATACTCTTGGGATGGCCATGCAGTGGCAAGTGAGCTTAATGCTAGTGTTGAAGAAAAAGACAGTCTTGCGCAGGTTTGACACAAAAGACTAGGACATATCAGTGAGGTGGGACTACATGTGTGCTGGAAAAGCAGGAGCTGTTTGGCAAGAAAAGTCTAGGTAAGCTCAATTTTTGTGAGAATTGTGTTTTGGGAAAGTTACATCAAGTCAATTTTAGTGTAGGAAGGCACATTAGTGAGGAGTGATAGACTATGTTCATTGATTTATGGGTTCGGTCTTAGGTGGAATCATTGAGAGGTAAGAGGTATTTCTTATCTATTGTTGATGATTATTCTAGGAGGGTATGGGTTTATATTCTCAGGTTCAAACACGAGGCATTTGGAAAGTTCAAAGAGTGGAAGCAGTTAGTATATAATTAGATTGGGAGGACGGTTAAGAAGCTGAGGACATATAATGGTCTTGAGTTCTGTAATCAGGAGTTTGAGCAGCTATGCAATGAGAGTGGGATTTCTAGGCATTTGATAGTTGTCGAGACGGTGCAACAGAATGGATTAGCAGAACGGAAGAATAGAACTCTCATGGATAAGGTACGTTGTTTATTAATTCAATCTGTATTGCCCAAGACCTTCGGGGGGAAGCGACATGTACGACTGCATATCTTATCAATAGGTCACCATCGACAGAAGTTGAGAAAAAGACACCTATGGAGATGTGGTGAGGACATACAAGTGATTATGGGATGTTGAGTATTTTTGGGTGTGTCGCATATTCACACGTTAAACAAGTTAAGCTCGAGCCGAGAGCGGTAAAATGCGTTCTTTTGGGGTATCCTGAGGGTGTGAAGGGGTACAGCCTATATAGGCTTAATAATGAATCACATAAAATAGTCACTAATAGGAATGTGGTCTTCAATGAAAGTGTCATGTACAAAGACACGTTGAAGGATTATGGTGCCGGTGCTAATAAGTCTGTTGAGGATTTATAGGCTGGGGTGGAACTACAGGGTTTAAATAATCGCACGCTTGAGGAAGATCAGACAAATAAGGAAGATGGCGATGATGAAGATGCAGAGGATCAAGAAATTTTATGAGACACCAGATCTCAGAGATTATCAGTTGGTTCGTGATAGAGAGACAAGGACAAGAATGAAACCTTTAAGGTTTCGAGATGAGAGTAATATGGTTGCTTACGCATTTGCTGCAGCAGAGGAAGAAGACACTCATGAACTATTGACATACCAAGAGGCAGTTGCTTGTGAAGGCAGTTCTAAGTGAAAAGCTGCTATGGAAGAAGAGATGGATTCTCTGAGGAAGAACAAGACTTATTAGTTAGTAGATCATCCAGCTGGGCAAAAGCTGGTGAGCTGCAAATGGATGTTTAAGATAAAGGAAGGGATTGGAGGTGTTCAAAATCCTGGCTACAAGGCGAGGTTGGAGGCTCGTGGATTCATACAGAGGGCATGTATTGACTACAATAAAGTATTTTCTCCGATAGTTTGACACACATCTATCCGGGTTATACTTGCATTAACTGCATGTAGAGATTATGAGCTGGAGTAGCTTGATGTAAAGACGACATTTTTGCATGGAAATCTTGAAGAAGTAGTCTACATGAGGCAGCCAAGGGGACATGAGCAAGGTAACAAGGTATGTTTGGTAAAGAAATCTCTTTATGGTTTGAAACATTGTGCGTTATCACTTCATTAGAGAGGTCTTTGAAGCAAATACGGTCGAAGTTTTGAAGGTGGGTACTAAACATAATGTTGTGGATGCCTTGACGAAGGTGGTACATGGGCACAAGTTTCAACACTGCTTGGAGTTGCTGAGCGTTGGTATAGGCTAATATAAAGCCTAAGGTGGAAATTTTTTTTTTTAGTCTTTATTTTAGCTTATATTGAAGTCTAGGGGGTTAAGTGTCGTTAGTTCATTGTTTAGCCAAATAGAACATGGAAGCTGTGTTTGACGTTTTCTTAAGTCCCAAGTCAAACCCATAACTTGGTTTCCTTATTTTCTTTTGTGTTCACAGCTGACTTAGAGTTCTTGTACAAGCCGGTTTCTTTCCCCCTCATCTCTACAAAAGGAGGTGAGGAGGGAAGGGATTTGTCACTTCATTCTTTCAAGACTAATCATGATTAGGGATATTACTTGTGCTTGTTCTTTACTTTACTGTCGATATAAAGCTAGGATGAAGGTGTGTGTTCGACTTCAAGATCGTGTTTATTCCGCACTAGAACCAGGCTGTTGATCGTTAATATCAACAAGGGCAGTTTAGTTATGCTCATCCTATGGGAGGTCTAACATTTACATGCAAAGAGGAAACTTCCATTTAACTTCAAGATCGTGTTTATTCCGCACTAGAACCAGGTTGTTGATCGTTAATATCAACAAGGGCAGTTCAGTTATGCTCATCCTATGGGAGGTCTAACATTTCCATGCAAAGAGGAAACTTCCATTTAACTTACGAGAGAAACAGTTTTAACATCATCGAATGTTAACAATGTTAGATAATAAAGGCCCGCAAGCCCGTTGGGTTTTGGCCCGTTTAGTTACTAGGGTTAGGTTAGTTTTGTAGTTTATTTAATATTTTGTAATCTTCATTATTTCGTGAATCTGATCAATACAGTTTTAAATATTCCTTTCTACATGGTATCAAGAGCTAGGTTGAAAATGAAGAAGAAGAAAAAAAAGAAAAAAGAAAGAAAAAAGAAAGAGAAAGTTGTTTGTTCGCACTTTATCTGCTCGTGATTCATCTGTTTTGTATGTAACTCCGCATAATAGGTATTGATTGGATACATAGTGGATCGGTTACAAACAGTTTATTTTGCATGTGCTTGGATTTGATAGATACGGTCACAACTTGATTATTTTATATATTCATTTAGGTTGAATAGTTTATGGATCTATATTTTTTTATTAAACAAGGTAAAAAAGTTGGAAAATTGGTGATAGCCGTAGGATTAGTATTGATTCTTGTGATTGGGTAAAAGGATCGGTGAAATTTTGATTCTTGTGATTTAGATTTTACGTATGTTGTTCGGTTCACTTTTGAGTTGTGATGGTTGATAGTTATGTACGTTCGTCATGATGTTGAAGGGTGTGTTAATATTTTTATTAGTATTGGCTATTGGTATTGGTATTTGAATCGGGTTGTAATAGATTATTGTTAACTTGTTTTGGTTTCACAAGTGGTTATGCATATGGTTGCGCCAGGTTTTATCTGAGTCTGTCTGTCTGAATTTGCTCTTCCTCTACCTCTGTTCGGATCTCTCTGTTGAATCTATATATGTCTGCTGCATCTGTCTGCCTGAATCTGCTCTTCGTCTACCTCTGTTCGGACGTCTCTGCTGAATTTACATCTGTCTGTCTGCCTGTTCTACTCTCGTTCATCTCCGTATTTATGTTGCTCTGTGCTCTGCACCTATTTGCATCTTCACCTAGTTCTTTTGGATTGCATCGGATTGAGACTCCGTCTAGCACTGAGTTTGCAATCTGGGACACTCTGCTTTTGTTTGTTTTTCAGTTTTAGTCTATTTTATGTTTGGCAAACTCTCAATGTTTACCGCTCCATCATTGCGAGTTTGAGAAGATGTGTTAGATAATAAACGCCCGCAAGCCCGTTGGGTTTTGTCCCGTTTAGTTACTAGGGTTATGTTAGTTTTGTAGTCTATTTAATATTTTGTAATCTTCATTATTTTGTGAATCTGATCAATACAGTTTTCAGTATTCCTATGTTTTCTACAAACAGAGGACAAGTTTTTGGCCGTTAGGAGATTTTCTTTTTATTGATAGTATTTATCCAAACTCGGTGTCAGAAGTCCAGCAAATATTATAAGTTATAAGTTCATAAAAGTTGTGGCCTTTTTGACTCTCTGAATGTCTACAATTGCATTCTTTGCATAATGTCAAAAGTATGACCCTCAGAATTTTACAAACAATTGACTTGAATCATGTGATTAAACTTTTTTGAGGTCACAAATCGGTGGCTAATACCAGAACATTATCCATCGCTAAAATCTTATGCAAAATAATAGTTATATTTTCACAGCTTCTAAAAATAAATGTTTTTCGCAGAAAATTATATTATTTTTTGGGTAAAAGGTCAACGCAGAAAATTATATTAACGATAGTGAGATGATAAAAGATTTGAATTTAGTACCCATAATCAAACTTCTAAATTCGAATATACAAAAACAGGGGATACCATACCAGAAAAACTATTAAAAGGAGCACCAACAGGGGACAAAGAAGCACACCAGCACACAAACATGTAATGCAGAGGCAACAGACTGACAATCTAAAACTCTATCAGCAACAAAAAAACATAGCCACCATATGGTTGAACCATCTGATCTTGTTTGATTCGGCCCACCATATTCTGACCAAAAACACTAATCATTATGTGCATTGGAGATGGATTAAGACACCGCAGTCTGAGTCATAGGCTAATTACCTGTTCAGACAGAGGTGCATATTGGGTTTGGAACTCGATCCAAAACATTAGAAATGATAAAACAAAAGGCGGCTAAATTCTCGGTGGTCAAACCAACATGATCCAAAATCTTCTGTTTGTTGCTGATAACTTAGCCATTACCACAGACCAAGCACACACATTCGATGCAGTTTGTTTATTACTTTTGGATTAACAGCTAGTAGATGCAATGCAAGAACTTATTTTTTGTATAAGTATATATAGATTGGTCTTGTTACCTTCACACGGCTTGTATCTCAGCTCACCTATATAGGCTCTGGCTTTCCCTCATCTAACCTCATCTCTTCATCCATAAAAAACATAGATGAAGCAAACTAATTATAGATTGGTTTATAGAAAAACGTGTTTATGGCGACTACGATAAGAAGATAAAAGAAAAAAGATAGCATCTTAGTAGATACTTGAATGATTAGTATAGTGTTTTATTTTTCTGCAAGGCCAAATAATATATCTGTGAATAACCTCATGTACATCTAAATAAATAGCTTCTAACTATATACAGTTACACCGGTAAGAACACCATGTTCTCTTAACATATACATGATTGATCACGTTTATTGTATATTGCCTATGAGGTCAATAAAGATCTCTTTTGTACATGGGACTGTAAGATGTCCCATAGGATGAGCATATCCGAACTCCTCTTCAGCCAAGTTCAACAAGGATTGAAACAAAGGATGTTCTAGATACCCTAACGGAACTATAAATCTCTTCATGCTGTTTTCGCCAACATATACAGAAAAATGGCCTTTCTGTACATCAGTGACAGTTGAAGATGACTGGTATCGTGTACGCAGCTTATTAGAGCTTTAGGTGTCATTACGAAGGGTATCTTCGTCGTCGTGCCACCTCAGCGCCACATCAGCATCCCATTTTTCCACAACTAACCACAACAAACCCCCTCCTCACTCATAACAAACCTCAACCTCTTCATTTGGGGCCCACCACTACCACTTTATTTTTTTTATTCAATTTTCATTTCCAAATAAAAACTAAATAAATTCATTTCATTCAAATTAAAAATACAATACATAACACAATAATAAAAAAACAACACGATACGGGAAAAAAAACAACACGAGTAAAAAAAAATACAACACATACTACTGGATTTAATCTTCGACATCCCACTTCGGGCAATTTTTCAAAATCTCCCAAACGTGAACATACTTGAACTCTTTTCCACCAAATTGTTGCTGGAAGCTTAGTTTCGCATTTTCGAGATGAGTGTGGTAATTTTGAGCACTACGACGCTGCAACTGTTTGTAAATTGCGTTGAACTTTTTGCAATCGACGTTAATCCTGGTCCATTTACCCGTGATTGAATTTTTTGTACGATGGTCATCAGTTGTCTGATTATTGAACATATGCATAACGTCGTTCCAAAAAAAAATTCGGAATGGTTATTTTGCATATCCATAGCTTGCGAAATTTCTATCCAAACTTGCGCAAGCAAGATTTCTTCAGACTTGTTCCACTTCAGAGTTTGAGACATTTGTGTGTTTTTTTTAAATTGATGTAGATGTGAAAAAATGGTGGTTATAAGATTTTTTTATTTATAAGGGTGGTTTTCAAATTCAAATTATAAAATTCAGATTCAAAATTCAAATTTTAAATTCAAATTCAAAAACCGTGTACTGTTGAGCGGGGTAATTCAAATTCAAATTTTAAATTCAAATTCAAAAACCGTGTACTGTTGAGCGGGGTAATTCAAATTCAAATTTTAAATTCAAATTCAAAAACCGTGTACTGTTGAGCGGGGTAATTCAAATTCAAACGGTTTAGTTTTCTATATATAGTATCCTACCTGTCACAATTCACACACAAATTCACACACAAATAACACAATTCACACAAAAAAAATGTCTGGCAAAGACTTTCTCAGCAATTCCCTAGCCAGAGAAGTTGCCGGAAACCAGCTTTCCAACCCCAAATCACTTGCCGGAAACCAGCTTTCCAACTCTGCCAAAGTTTAATGTTTACTCAACACCACCGGAAAATGTCTTTCCGGTGGGGTTTGAAAACATCCCATACCTCTCAATTGTTCCAACTCCACCTGTGAACAGTCCACAGGTGTATTTTCAAAACCACCCAAGCGGGTTAAGTGAGGCTTCCCTCCGGCAACTGGAACAAGATGAAGAAAACGTCAGGGAGATACTGGAAGAGCAGGCACGTGAAGAGGCTGCTCGCCGTGAGCAAGAAGCACGGGAGGCTCAGTACCTCCAAGACAACTATTTCGACATAATGGAGAGTCGATACATGAATGGGGAGTTTTATTCTCCGCCAACAAGTGATGATGGTTGGGACTCGGATGACTCGTTTTTTTAAGTTTTTAGTAGTTTTATTATGTATTTCATGTTTTTATGTTGTTTTTAGGGATCCCTATGTAGTTTTTATGTTTAAGCTTATTATGTATTTCATGTTTTTAGTTAATTTTTCAAGTTTCAGTTTTTTATGTTTAACCACGAGAAGCTCAGTACCTCTACGAACCTTTCGAAATCAATATCAACACTTCACCTTCACCTTATTATAAAAACTTTACATATCATTATCTTAAAAAAAAAAAAAAAAAAAAAAAAAAAAAAAAAAAAAAAAAAAAAAAAAAAAAAGGTACAGCCATTGCCTCGTCGTCCCCACGATCTCAAGTCCAACGACGATCGACGGCGAGCCACCCCGGTGTGGCGGCGGGGCACGGCGACGCTCCACGTCAGCGACGGCGAGGGACGAAATACACAACACCGGGTGCTCTTATACATAATTTTAGGAAATTTGTGTATGCCCATGATCAAAGTGAAATAAAGCACAAAATTGACACTGTGACAAGATTTTTTTTTTTTTTTATTCTTTTTTTTTGGAGAGAAGCTCAGGTAATTGAGGATTGATTCAATATGCAATATTGCTATAAATAGTTATTTAGCTGGCTAAACGATCCAAGTTGGTGAAAATTTCATGGGATTTGAAGTACACCTGTGAAATCTATAAATTTGTCCTTCTTTGTATTGTAAAAGAATCTGTAATGCCAGATGATCCAAGTGTTTAAGATTCTTATGCCTTTGATCCTTCCAATGACAAATTTTCCATGTTTAATTTGCAGTTGCTTTTAAACACAAAAGACAATTGCTATGAACTTTTGTGAATTCGCATATGTTACCTATGGATATTCTCTAGGTAGATGTCTTTTTCGAAAGGCATATGGCAGAATTAGGCCGGTTTAAGTATCTGCCAATTACAAGCAGACCATATGAGACAATGTTTATTTCCCTTTCAAGTCATATTATATATTATGAGTGTATCAACGTACATTCTACCGTGATCCACCAATCTTCAAAGCACATATTATACGATGGTATTACTAATTAACGGGATCTTCATTGTTTCCTCAGATCAGGGGCGGATTTAGCTTGAAGGTAGGGTATGCACGTGCATACCCTGCGTAAATTCTTAGTAGTGTAAAAATTATGCTTTTCTTCAAAAGTTATGACAAAATACATAAAAATCCTGTGAGTGCACACCCCGTAAAACTCAAGAAAATTTTGAGTGCAGACCCTAATCCACTATAACAATTTTATCATTTCTACACGTTTTTTTCTTCGCACTTTATGAACTGTAAATTTTTTTTCACGCTGATATTCTAACCTGATTTAAATATGCCTAATTACCTAGTTGTGTTTTCCTTGTGCTAAAAAAAGTTCAAAAATTGACAATTGCAACCCTTATTTGATAACATATGGCTTATAAAGATCCAATACTACACATTTCAGGTCACATATTGGTTCTATTTTCGGTTGATAAATATTTGAATCTTGACAAATTTTTGATTGTTTTTGTACTAGCTTCTTGATACTTATAACACGACTTAGTATTTGTAAACTTTTTTTGATAGTTGTTAAATCATTCACATTCCAGAGCTTTACTTTGTAATAAAATATATAGAAGTAATTAGACTTCACCGAACAACAAGCATGTCAAGCGTTTTCTTTGTGATTATTGCACTGAGCCCATAAAATATTGTATGCTAACCAAATTACTGCAAACTTCTCTCAGTGCATTAGACATACAGCCTAACATCTGTCCAATTTGGCCAGAAAGTCCTGGACACCTATAATGGAAAGTTTATGCATCAAGATCTATATAAATGTACTAGTCTGGTACCCGCGGGTACTTAATAAACCTAAATGACAATGCTTTTACTTATTTACACCAAATATGTAAACAATCTCATCTTCTATTAACATACGGTGACAACTGTTGGTCCCAAATATGAGTCGAAATGAAATTGCAATAAGTAAACTTGAATTACTAAAATTGTCTAACCATGTATCATTACAGATTTGCGAGTACTTATACTAAACGAAGGGGTATGTCCCCAACCATTGTGTTGGTTAAGTTTGTAACCGTTTTCTAACTACCATAATTGTCCATAACCGTTCGGTTATATAACCACTTATCTATAACTACCTATAACCGCTTGGCGGTTGTAAACTGTGTAACGACCAAGTTTGTTCCTTGTCGTTTGAAGCAATGTCGAGATTAGTGTTTACATTCTCCTCCTTAATCTTGATCGTTGCTTCGTCCTAAGTCTTGAACTCCGAGCATTTGTCACATAGTCACGAACTTGAGTCTTGGTAAAGCTTTTGTTAAGATATCTGCTCTTTGTAGTTCTCCACTAACGTGTTCCACCTTGATATGACCATTCTCTACACATTCTCGAATGAAATGATAGGGAATGTCTATGTGCTTGCTCCTTCCATGAAAAATTGGGTTCTTTACGAGTGTTATTTCTGATATGTTGTCAACTCTAAGCGTTATACTTTTTTCTTCCAATCCAGTTAATCACTGAGTAAACGTTTTAGCCATAAGGCTTGACATGCTGCTGCTGTAGCCGCCATGAATTCTGATTCACATGATGAGAGTGCTACTGTTGGTTGCTTCTGAGTACACCAAGTAATAGGTGACTCTCCAAAGTAAAATACTATTCTAGTAGTTCCTTTTCCTTGATCGGTATTGATTCCATAACTACTGTCACTGTATCCTGTAATCTTGCAGCCGCCTTCTTTCTTGTATATTATTCCATGTTCTTTTGTTCCTTTGATGTATCGGATTACTTGTTTCACTGCCTTTAGGTGATGATCCTTCGGGTCTTGCATAAATATGCTGAGTAGTTCGACTGAGTAACTAAGATCTGGTCTTGTATGTAGTAAGTATCTGAGACTTCCAATTAAGCTTCGGTAATAAGTTGCGTCAACTGGGTTTCCATCTTCCGCCTTGACCAACTTAGTACCGGGATCCATTGGTATCTTCGTATCATTGCTGTCCGTCATACTTGTTTCTTTTAATATCTTGTTAATATATCATGTTTGCTTGATTGTAATCTCTCCTCCTGTCTGTGTAACTTCTATCCCAAGGTAATATGCTAGCAACCCTAAGTCCCTTATTTCAAATTTTTCTTCCATCTGGGATTTGAACAAGTCTATTTCCTTCTTTGGAGTGCCCGTGATTATCAAATCATCTACATATACTCCAACGATAAGTGTAGAAGTCTTGCTTCTCTTCGTATAAACTGCTTGTTCGAGATTACATTTCTTAAAGTCTAAGAACTTCAAGGTTTGATCAAGCTTCACATTCCATGCTCTCGGTGCTTGTCTTAAGCCATACAAGGCTTTAGTTAGCTTGTAGACTTTTCCTAGGTTTCCTTGTTGAATGAAACCTTCAGGTTGTGTAACATAGACTTCTTCCTTCAATTCTCCATGTAGAAATGCTGATTTTACATCTAAGTGGTGTACTTGCCATCCATGATATGCTGCTAGTGCTAATATTAGGCTAACTGTCTCTATTCTAGCAACTGGTGCAAACACCTCATCGAAGTCTATTCCTTGTTCTTGTACATAACCTTTTGCTACTAATCTTGATTTATATTTAATGATCTTTCCTTGTGCATCTCTCTTCGTTTTATAAACCCATTTGAGTCCTATTGCCTTCTGATTTGCGGGCAATGTGGTAAGAGTCCATGTGTTATTTTTGTTGATTGAATCTAATTCAATCTCCATGGCCTCAATCCACTTCTCATCTTTTGATGCTTCCTTGTAATTACGGGGTTCTTCTTCTGTGAAAAATAAGCTTGGTGCTTCTACTTCACGTGCAGTTTCGTAGATTTCCGTAATATTCTTTAAACCTTGTATTGGTCTATGATCAAATCTATGATCTGAGCTTCCTAATGAGCTAATAGTAGCTTCTTCTTCATCTTCTGAGTTAGGATTGTAAGTGTATGTTGGTGGTGTGATTGGTGAGGGTGGATCTGGTATAGGATTCGGTTCATGATACGTGTTATCATTGTTTTCTGTGTTGACTGGTGTAGGATTCTCATTGTCAACTCCGTCTATTACAAAACTAGTCCAAAACGTGTCTTGTGTACTTGTATCCTCTTCATTGTTATTCCAATCCCACGGTTTCGTTTCCATAAACTTTACATCCCTACTAACATGTTTCTTCTTTCCTATCGGATCATATAGCCTACATGCTTTTGATCCTTCTTCAACTCCTAGGTAAATCATTGGAATGCTTTTATCATCCAACTTCTTCAAGTGAGGTATTGTTATCTTAGCATAAGCTATGCATCCGAATATTCTTAGGTATTCCAGATTTGGTTTTCTGTTGTAGAGGGCTTCATATGGTGTTTTATCTTCCAGGGCTCTCGTAGGTACCCTGTTGAGTATGTAAATGGCGTGTCTGACTGTTTCTGCCCAAAAAGTTAAGGGTAAATTCATCGCTTTCATCATACTCCTAGTAGTTGATAACACTGTCCTATTTCTCCTCTCTACTACACCATTTTGTTGCGGTGAGTATGGTGTTGTCAATTGTCTTGCTATTCCATTCTCCTTACAGTATTTGGTGAATTCATTTGACGTAAATTCACTTCCTCTATCAGTTCTTAGCATTTTTATTTTCAACTTCAACTTCAATTCAATCTGCTGTCTAAATTCCTTGAATGTGCTGAATGCCTGATCTTTCGAAGTTAGAAAGTAAGCCCACATGAAACGTGTGCAGTCATCTACTAATAAGAAGATGAGCTTCTTTCCAGAGTGTGTGGCTGGACTTATGGGACCACAAAGATCTCCATATAGTAAGTCCAACGGGTTCTTTGATATGAATTTAGCTTGATTTGGAAATGGTGTTCTAATGTGTTTTCCTAATAAACATGCATCACAGATTTGTCCTGCATGATTTATTCTCGGTATTCCATCCACTATACCCTTTCTTGTCATCTTGTTGATAACGTCAAAGTTTAGATGACCTAATCTCGCGTGCCATAACCATGATTGGTCATCTACGTTTGCTAAGAGACATATAGGTGCTTCTATATGTAATCTAATACTGTAAATTCGATTCTTAGATCATTTTACTTTCATCAACAACTTCTTGTTCTTATCATACAAAGTCAGTTTGTTTCCATCCATGATGATCTTACAACCTATTTCTATGAGTTGTCCTAGACTAAGTATGTTGCTTTTGAGGTTTGGAATGTTTTAAACGTCCGAAATCATCTTTTGTTGTAGGTTTCTACATCCTAATAATATTGAACCTCTATCCTTTATCTCCACATATGATCCATCTCCAAAACGAACGCGTCCAGTGATGCTTTCGTCAATATTATTAAAATGACTCTTGGTACCCGTCATATGGTTACTTGCACCATTATCTAAATACCATATGCTAGCATCTGTTGTAGCATATTTCCGGGGTTGTACTTGTTCTTCATTTAATAAGATTTCTTCAGTTTCGTGTGTAGCCATTAATAGTGATGGTTCATCGTCTTCTAAGATAAGGTTTGATTGTTCCTGAGTTGTTGGTGGGTTTCTACAGTCTTTCTTGAAATGTCCATGTTTCCCGCAATTGAAACATTTAAACTTCTTTCTATTCCACTCACCTTTATTCTTATTTGACCTATCATTGTAAGTTGAATTTTCTCCATTCGAGTTATCTCTATTTCCTTTATTTTGCCAATTTCCTCGTGAGTAGTTTGATCTACCTCTATATTTGGTAAATCGTTTCTTATTTCTAAAGTGTCCGCCTTGTGCGAATAATAAGTTATCTTGGCTTTCTACTTGTCCTCCCTTTCGGAGTTTTATTCTCTCCTCGAATGCCTTAAGTCTTCCAGCGATCTCATCTAATGTAATGTCGTCGAGATCATTCGTCTGTTCTATGGATGCTACTATTTGAATGAACCTATCTGGTGTGGAGTCTAATAGTTTTCGTACTAAGAGTGATTCATCCAAAGCTTTTCCTAATTCTTTAGCCTTCGTGGCGTAGCCGTTTAGTTTGGCTGTAAATGCATCCACCGTTTCATCTTCCTTCATCTGAAGGGTCTGAAATCCAATCATCAGTGATTGTAACCGTGCTTGTTGCACTTTCTCTTCTCCAACGTGTCTCTTTCTTAATGAATCCCATAATTCCTTTGCCGTTTTGCAACTTGCTACTTGTAAGATCACATCTTCTGTCAACGCTTGATATAGGAAGGTCATCGTTGCCTTATCCTTCTTATCATCTACTTGCGTGTTATCCTTAGGTTCTATCGCTTCCCATAAACCTTGTGCTTCCAGTATAACCTTAATTTGTATAGGCCAAACTGTGTAGTTTGTGGTTTTGAGTTTAGGGCATTGATACTGTGCCATTGGGGTTACGGGTTTTGGTGTTGTGTTGGTATCGTCACCAGGCATTTTGATAGTGCTTATGATCTTCACTTTCTAATTCGTATGAGAATTCTAACTTAGTATGGTATTCTTAATACTACGGGAACAGAAATGGTTATCCGGGAATCCTAATAGTACGGGATCAAATGTAAATTTCTTAGGATTTCCTAATAATATAAAATAACGATCTATACTATCTAAAGTATAAAAGAAATCCAAATTTTGAATTTGTGACCTCGTTGTTGTGTTAAACACAACCGTATTCCCACTTGTGTGTTGGTACTCGAGTGTTATACCAACCACGTTCTTTTCTTTCCTCGTCTTATACTTCTACGTTGTCCTTTTTTGTGTCGACTTGGTTTCTAGCGTACGCCCTAGACCTTTTTGTCTCGGATTCTTTCACCAAAAACACCCAAAGTGTCCTTGGCCCCAATCAAACTATGATGTTTGTTGTATTTTCGTTCCAAGTTCTTCACAATACTCCTTTTTCTCACAAATACCTTTCGGTATTTTTTCAAAGCAACTCGTTTTCTTTTTCTTTTCACTAATACCCTACGGTATTATCCCAACGTCTAAACAGATGAGAGATTTGCTTGTCGTTCTGCTATTGCTTGTTCCTTTCTTGCGTTATACTACAATACTTCCTTATTTCTTTCTTAATTTCACACTGTATTATTCAACAACCTTTTAATACCCATCGGTATTCTATTTGCAAAACAAGTGATCAGCCTGTTTTCTTCTTCGTTATTTGTTGTTCTTGTATTGCTAAACACTTCTCCAAAACAATCCTTGATTGTTTTCGTTGTCTCGGTATACCTTGCCAAATCTGCAAGCAACGCTTCTTTTCTTTCTTCTTGTATATCTCGTTTATACACAAGGTTTCTTCTTGACGTCTTTCTTTCTTCTTGTCACGTTGTATGGCGACAAGATTTCTTTCTTCTTCTTTGTTGTCGTGTGCAAGACACCAACAAATTTTCAACAATTGTTCTCTTCTTTCTTCTGTTGTTGCGTACAAGTATCACAACAAGAATCAGACCATCACAATGTTTGGTGTCCTCTCGTTTGCAATTTCGACACAAGACAAGTCGTATACTACTTTCTTGCGTACCTTAGTTATCCAGGCAACATCTTTGATTAAACGTCGCGGGTTTTTCTTCCTGAAAGGAAAGGTTCCAATGTCTGTTTGTTTGGTTTCTGGTTTCCTTTGTCTCGTTCAAGAATGGTTTCTGGTGTTTGATGGTGTAACGAGACAATGGTAAAACAAGGCTCTTGATGCCAAATGTTGGTCCCAAATATGAGTCGAAATGAAATTGCAATAAGTAAACTTGAATAACTAAAATCGTCTAACCATGTATCATTGCATATGTGCGAGTACTTATACTAAAAGAAGGGGTATGTCCCCAACCATTATGTCGGTTAAGTTTGTAACCGTTTTCTAACTACCATAACTGTCCATAACCGTAATTCGGTTATATAACTACTTATCTATAACTACATATAACCGCTTGGTGGTTGTAAACTATGTAACGACCAAGTTTGGTCCTTGTCGTTGGAAGCAATGTCGAGATTAGTGTTTACAACAACGTTAGATGTATATCATGCATGACTTCAACGAAGGTCTCTTCTTTGCAAGGGAATGTTAGACCACCCATAGGATGAGCATAGCCAAACTCCTCTTCGGAGAGGTTCAACAAAGTCTGAAATGACCGATGTTTTAGATACGGTAATGGAACTATATATCGCTTTCTTTTACTTTCTCCAACGTATACTGAGAAGCAGCCTTTTGGTACATCTACGACTGCTGGGGATGAAAGATATGCCGGACTCCCCTTCTTAGCATAGATGATTTTTGAAAATCTATGCGTTCCCATTATCACAGCTTAAGTTAACCTTGAAAATTAGTAACTAACTGATGGCACAAAGGAGACACTTTTGAGTAAAGCAGAAGAAGTTGAATGTTCATGTAAAATCGGTATAGGTATAAATACAGGTCTAATTATTTACACAATCTGAAGGTGAAACTTCCAAGGGAATCGAAGGCGTCAAGTCCTATAAATAATTAGTTTGGACACTTCAGAGTAGACATATAATTCTTTGACGAGCTCATCTAAGAGATCTAGTATCTTAGAAGTTTTGGTACATCCCATTTATTCTCCTTGGTCAGTGACGGAGCCAGGAACAAATATGACTGGGTGCACAAATTTTTTTGAACCATAATATAATAGAGTTAAAAAGTGGAATAAAACTAAGATTTCATAAAAACGATAAATAAATGAACATATTACCTTTTAATTAGTGATTCTACGATCTCCCATAGCAAAAAAACGCTTACGTACACCCTCATTTTTAACATTAATAAGTTCTTCTTTCTCTATGGCACAAGTTAAAGCGCCGTTAAAATAATCATCGCCCATCCGATTACGCAAATCAGTTTTAATGAGCTTCATTTTAGAAAAACATCTTTCAACCGTAGCAGTAGCAACAGGCAAGACTAAAGCCAACTTCAACAACCGATAAACCAAAGGATAAGATGTATGCTTTTTCTTATCCACCATCTTCTCAGCAAATTTGGCAATACTCTCCAAGTTAGCGAAATCTTTATCGTTACGCATGATCTGATAATAGACTCCAAGTTCTGTAGGAAGACTTAACCTTTCCATATAAGTAAAATCACGCGGATACATCTCACAAAGTTTCACTAACTTTGATATACTAAATTCTGAAAATGAATCATGCGGGCTCAACGCCGCCATATAATCAAGTAAATCGGTGCTTCCCTCACTAAAACGATCTCCAAACTCTTTAATTTGCATATCCATAATAGTGTTGAATATATCGACCTCGAAATGATGTTGATTTGTAATTCTATCCTTTCGGCCTCTTGAATGAAAGTCAACCATATTTACCATCTCAATATCATGTTTACCACAAAATGAAGTTACCTTCTTCAAAAGTGAAGGAAAACCCGTTGCCCTATACTCTTGCAATGCTCTTTTGGTTCCTTTTACCAATGAAACGGCCTCTAAGATCGTTTGATCGCTCTTCTGAAGATGTTGTGACAATGTATTAGTAAGCCCCATTATATGCAACAACAAGTACAATAAAAACACAAAATCAAGTGTTTTGAAATACTTTATAAGACCAGAAGCTGTTCCACGGTTAGAGATAGTATCACCCTCTTCTTCAACATAGTGAAGAACCTTAAGAACCTCCGGAAACATTTGTATCATCTTTGGGCTTTTGTGCTTTAATTTATTAAATTTGTTTTATCTTTAGGCTTTTGTCATATTGGGGCTTTTACAAAATTCTATATATATTATATATATATATATATTTTTTGTAATTAAACCAACTAAATAATACTAGAAACACATTTTGATGCACCGGGTGCATTTAAGATACATTTTTAAAAAATCGATAATTTTTTTCAAAAATTAACACTATATCGAAAAATTCCATGGGGTGCACGTGCACCCGCGGGCACCACCCTAGCTCCGTCCCTGTCCTTGGTACGTATCAGTGTTATGCTGAAAGAAAGTACAACGAATATGAGTATATTTGTTTTGTCATATATGTTGTCTTTGTCTATGGACATTCTTAGTTGTGTTTTCATATTGCAAAAAAAGTTCAAAAATTGACAATTTCAACCCTTATTTGATAACATATTGTAAATAATGATCCAATACTACACATTTGAGGTCACATCATGGTTCCATTTTCGGTTGATAAATATTTGAATCTTGTCAATTTTTTGATTGTTTTTGTACTAGCTTCTTGATACTTATAACATGACTTATATTATTTGTAAACGTTTTTTGATAGTTGTTAAATCATTCACGTTCCAGAGCTTTACTTTGTAATTATAACAAATGGTAATTAGACTCCACCGAACAACAAGCATGTCAAGGGTCTACTAGTTGATTATTGCACAGGGCTCATACATTAGTGTAGGTTAGCCAAATTATTGCAAACTACTCTCAGTGCATTATACAGCCTAACATCTATCAAATTTGGCGAGAAAGTCATGGACACCTATAATGGAAACTTTATGCATCAAGATCTATATAAATGTACTATTCGGGCACCCGCGGGTTGCAGCAGCGGGTACCCGTGTAATTAAATTTTCTGGCGAGCGAATGTCTTTCAATTATACGTTTTCCATGATAACTACTTTATCGTTGGTGTTGCTAACAAATTCATTGTGCTATATATAGATATATCAGGAAGATTTTGTATTTGTAATTTTATTACATGTAAAGTGACTTTTTAATTCCTATTTCAAAGTGATCCATTAAGCTTTTCGATTACAAGGATATTGAACAAATGCTTAATGGAAAGAAATTAACAGTAAATAATGTGGAATAAATAAATAAAGACATGATATTTTGAAGAAACTTTTCGTTAGTGACGAAAGCATCACATTGTAGGTCACTAGTTAGATCAAAATCAGCATACCTTTTGTTTCCAATGAGAAGCACTATTGACCATGTTGTCATTCGAGAAGAAGTACTAATGACTCATTTAATAATCAAATCTGTATTTGTTTGGTAGTATATGTGACCAAATTTTGATGAAACATTTTTTTATCACCCTATGGTGATTATACTAATAAGGATATTTCTTGTGCAAAGAATGAATAAAAGAACATATAAGCAAAAGGTTCTATGAGGATACCACATGAATGTACATTAATTCATTGATCATACTTGGTACTTGCTTAACCTAAATGACAATGCTTTTACTTATTTACACAAAATATGCAAAGAATCTCATCTTCTATTAACATATGGTGACAACGTTAGATGTATATCATGCATGACTTCAATAAAGGTCTCTTCTTTGCAAGGGAATGTTAGACCACCCATAGGATGAGCATAGCC
The DNA here is from genome assembly GCA_019973895.1 of Chrysanthemum seticuspe. Lineage (NCBI taxonomy): Eukaryota > Viridiplantae > Streptophyta > Magnoliopsida > Asterales > Asteraceae > Chrysanthemum > Chrysanthemum seticuspe. The sequence continues at coordinate 190,481,723 of BPTQ01000003.1, forward strand.
AAACTCCTCTTCGGAGAGGTTCAACAAAGTCTGAAATGAACGATGTTTTAGATACGATAATAGAACTATATATCGCATTCTTTTACTTTCTCAAACATATACTGAGAAGCAGCCTTTTGGTACATCTACGACTGCTGGGGATGAAAGATATGCCGGAATCCCCTTCTTAGCATAGACGATTTTTGAAAATTTATGCGTTCCCATTATCACAGCTTAAGTTAACCTTGAAAATTAGTAACTAACTGATGGCAGAAGAAGTTGAATGTTCATGTAAAATCGGTATAGGTATAAATACAGGTCTAACTATTTACACAATCTGAAGGTGAAACTTTCAAGGGAATCGAAGGCGTTAAGTCCTATAAATAATTAGTTTGGACACTTCAGAGTAGACATATAATTCTTTGACGAGCTCGTCTAAGAGATCTAGTATCTTAGAAGTTTTGGTACATCCCATTTATTCTCCTTGGTACGTATCAGTGTTATGCTGAAAGAAAGTACAACGAGTATGAGTATATTTGTTTTGTCATATATGTTATCTTTGTCTATGGACATTCTTAGTTGTGTTTTCCTAGTGCAAAAAAAGTTCAAAAATTGACAATTTCAACCCTTATTTGATAACATATTGCAAATAATGATCCAATACTACACATTTGAGGTCACATCATGGTTCCATTTTCGGTTGATAAATATTTGAATCTTGACAAATTTTTGATTGTTTTTGTACTAGCTTCTTGATACTTATAACACGACTTATAGTATTTGTAAACGTTTTTTGATAGTTGTTAAATCATTCACGTTCCAGAGCTTTACTTTGTAATTATAACAAATGGTAATTATACTTCACCGAACAACAAGCATGTCAAGGGTCTACTAGTTTATTATTGCACAGGGCTCATACATTAGTGTAGGTTAGCCAAATTATTGCAAACTACTCTCAGTGCATTATACAACCTAACATCTATCCAATTTGTCGAGAAAGTCATGGACACCTATAATGGAAACTTTATGCATCAAGATCTATATAAATGTACTATTCGGGCACCCGCGGGTTGCAGCAGCGGGTACCCGTGTAATTAAATTTTCTGGCGAGCGAATGTCTTTCAATTATACGTTTTCCATGATAACTACTTTATCGTTGGTGTTGCTAACAAATTCATTGTGCTATATATAGATATATCAAGAAGACTTTGTATTTGTAATTTTATTACATGTAAAGTGACTTTTTAATTCCTATTTCAAAGTGATCCATTAAGCTTTTCGATTACAAGGATATTGAACAAATGCTTAATGGAAAGAAATTAACAATAAATAATGTGGAATAAATAAATAAAGACATGATATTTTGAAGAAACGTTTCGTTAGTGACGAAAGCATCACATTGTAGGTCACTAGTTAGATCAAAATCAGCATACCTTTTGTTTCCAATGAGAAGCACTATTGACCATGTTGTCATTCGAGAAGAAGTACTAATGACTCATTTAATAATCAAATCTGTATTTGTTTGGTAGTATATGTGACCAAATTTTGATGAAACATTTTTTTATCACCCTATGGTGATTATACTAATAAGGATATTTCTTGTGCAAAGAATGAATAAAAGAACATATATATATGAAGTCTGATAAGCAAAGGTTCTATGAGGATACCACATGAATGTACATTAATTCATTGATCATACTTGGTACTTGCTTAACCTAAATGACAATGCTTTTACTTATTTACACAAAATATGCAAAGAATCTCATCTTCTATTAACATATGGTGACAACGTTAGATGTATATCATGCATGACTTCAATAAAGGTCTATTCTTTGCAAGGGAATGTTAGACCACCCATAGGATGAGCATAGCCAAACTCCTCTTCGGAGAGGTTCAACAAAGTCTGAAATGAACGATGTTTTAGATACGATAATAGAACTATATATCGCATTCTTTTACTTTCTCAAACATATACTGAGAAGCAGCCTTTTGGTACATCTACGACTGCTGGGGATGAAAGATATGCCGGAATCCCCTTCTTAGCATAGACGATTTTTGAAAATTTATGCGTTCCCATTATCACAGCTTAAGTTAACCTTGAAAATTAGTAACTAACTGATGGCAGAAGAAGTTGAATGTTCATGTAAAATCGGTATAGGTATAAATACAGGTCTAACTATTTACACAATCTGAAGGTGAAACTTTCAAGGGAATCGAAGGCGTTAAGTCCTATAAATAATTAGTTTGGACACTTCAGAGTAGACATATAATTCTTTGACGAGCTCGTCTAAGAGATCTAGTATCTTAGAAGTTTTGGTACATCCCATTTATTCTCCTTGGTACGTATCAGTGTTATGCTGAAAGAAAGTACAACGAGTATGAGTATATTTGTTTTGTCATATATGTTATCTTTGTCTATGGACATTCTTAGTTGTGTTTTCCTAGTGCAAAAAAAGTTCAAAAATTGACAATTTCAACCCTTATTTGATAACATATTGCAAATAATGATCCAATACTACACATTTGAGGTCACATCATGGTTCCATTTTCGGTTGATAAATATTTGAATCTTGACAAATTTTTGATTGTTTTTGTACTAGCTTCTTGATACTTATAACACGACTTATAGTATTTGTAAACGTTTTTTGATAGTTGTTAAATCATTCACGTTCCAGAGCTTTACTTTGTAATTATAACAAATGGTAATTATACTTCACCGAACAACAAGCATGTCAAGGGTCTACTAGTTTATTATTGCACAGGGCTCATACATTAGTGTAGGTTAGCCAAATTATTGCAAACTACTCTCAGTGCATTATACAACCTAACATCTATCCAATTTGTCGAGAAAGTCATGGACACCTATAATGGAAACTTTATGCATCAAGATCTATATAAATGTACTATTCGGGCACCCGCGGGTTGCAGCAGCGGGTACCCGTGTAATTAAATTTTCTGGCGAGCGAATGTCTTTCAATTATACGTTTTCCATGATAACTACTTTATCGTTGGTGTTGCTAACAAATTCATTGTGCTATATATAGATATATCAAGAAGACTTTGTATTTGTAATTTTATTACATGTAAAGTGACTTTTTAATTCCTATTTCAAAGTGATCCATTAAGCTTTTCGATTACAAGGATATTGAACAAATGCTTAATGGAAAGAAATTAACAATAAATAATGTGGAATAAATAAATAAAGACATGATATTTTGAAGAAACGTTTCGTTAGTGACGAAAGCATCACATTGTAGGTCACTAGTTAGATCAAAATCAACATACCTTTTGTTTCCAATGAGAAGCACTATTGACCATGTTGTCATTCAAGAAGAAGTACTAATGACTCATTTGATAATCAAATCTGTATTTTTTTGGTAGTATATGTGACCAAATTTTTATGAAACATTTTTTTATCACCCTATGGTGATTATACTAATAAGGATATTTCTTGTACAAAGAATGAATAAAAGAACATATATATATATATGAAGTCTGATAAGCAAAAGGTTCTATGAGGATACCATATGAATGTACATTAATTCATTGATCATACTTGGTACTTGCTTAACCTAAATGACAATGCTTTTACTTATTTACACAAAATATGCAAAGAATCTCATCTTCTATTAACATACGGTGACAACGTTAGATGTATATCATGCATGACTTCAATAAAGGTCTATTCTTTGCAAGGGAATGTTAGACCACCCATAGGATGAGCATAGCCAAACTCCTCTTCGGAGAGGTTCAACAAAGTCTGAAATGAACGATGTTTTAGATACGATAATGGAACTATATACCGCTTTCTTTTACTTTCTCCAACATATACTGAAAAGCAGCCTTTTGACATCTACGACTGCTGGGGATGAAAGATATGCCGGAATCCCCTTCTTAGCATAGATGATTTTTGAAAATCTATGCGTTGATCACAGCTTAAGTTAACCTTGAAAATTAGTAACTAACTGATGGCACAAAGGAGACACTTTTGAGTAAAGCAGAAGAAGTTGAATGTTCATGTAAAATCGGTATAGGTATAAACACATGTCTAATTATTTACACAATCTGAAAGCGAAACTTTCAAAGGAATCGAAGGCGTCAAGTCCTATAAATGATTAGTTTGGACACTTCAGAGTAGACATATAATTCTTTGACGAGCTCGTCTAAGAGATCTAGTATCTTAGAAGTTTTGGTACATCCCATTTATTCTCCTTGGTACGTATCAGTGTTATGCTGAAAGAAAGTACAACGAGTATGAGTATATTTGTTTTGTCATATATGTTGTCTTTGTCTATGGACATTCTTAGTTGTGTTTTCCACTACAAAAAATAACCCATTTGGTGACATATTTAGCGACTCGAGAAGAGGTACTAATGACTCATTTAATAATCTAATCTGTATTTGTTTGGTAGTATATGTAACCAAATTTTGATGAAACATCTTTTTATCACCCTATGGGGATCATACTAATAAGGATATTTCTTGTGCAAAGAATGAATAAAAGAACATATATATGAAGTCTGATAAGCAAAAGGTTCTATGAGGATACCATATGAATGTACATTAATTCATTGATCATACTTGGTACTTACTAAACCTAAATGACAATGCTTTTACTTATTTACACCAAATATGCAAAGAATCTCATCTTCTATTAACATAAGGTGACAACGTTAGATATATATATCATGCATGACTTCAATGAAGGTCTCTTCTTTGCAAGGGAATGTTAGACCACCCATAGGATGAGCATAGCCAAACTCCTCTTCGAAAAGGTTCAACAGAGTCTGAAATGAACGTTGTTTTAGATACGATAATGGAACTATATATCGCTTTCTTTTACTTTCCCCAACATATACTGAGAAGCAGCCTTTTGGTGCATCTATGACTGCTGGGGATGAAAGATATGCTGGACTCCCCTTCTTAGCATAGATGATTTTTGAAATTCTATGCGTTCCCATGATCACAGTTTAAGTTAACCTCGAAAATTAGTAACTGACTGATGGCACAAAGGAGACACTTTTGAGTGAAGCAAAAGAAGTTGAATGTTCATTTAAAATTGGTATAGGTATTAATACATGTCTAATTATTTACACAATCTGAAGGTGAAACTTTCAAGGGAATCGAAGGCGTCAAGTCCTATAAATAATTAGTTTGGACACTTCAGAGCAGACATATAATTCTTTGACGAGCTCGTCTAAGAGATCTAGTATCTTAGAAGTTTTGGTACATCCCATGTATTCTCCCTGGTACGTATCACTGTTATGTTGAAAGAAAGTACAACGAATATGAATATATTTGTTTTGTCATATATGTTGTTTTTTTGGAAAAGGCATATTATAAAACAACAAAACAAAAACAGCCAAGCTAAACAAACCTTAGCCAAGGCCACCACAACACACTTACAAAAGAAAAGAAATAGGCTCCCAACGAGATAATAGGGAGGGACCTCCAACACACCAAACACAAAGCTAAAACAACAACACTAAAAATACGAGGCCACAGAATTATAGACACGAACAGTAAGCCCAAACACCCCTACTAGTGTAAAAGACACTAGAAAGAGCAACATAAACAAACACTCTTCACTTCTATATCCCCCAACACACCAGGTGAATACCAAGACCAAACATCAACAACAGCAACTATGCCCCCAACTCTGAATCCTTTAAGCGTTCCATCGGATTAAAAACCCACGACTGCCACAGAACTGTACCTCTCTTAGCTCTTCTAGAGATCCACTCATAACACTTTAGTTGAATCCCCTGAAAAATCTTATTAGCATTGTGGACTTTTGCTTTAAACACTCCCTCATTACGAAAGTGCCATAACATATATCCAGTGATCCAAACAGTAGCTTGCCACGTCAATTTATTTTGACATGAAAAATGAGAGCCACCCACATGAGTCAATTTATTTTGTCATATATGTTGTATTTGTCTATAGACATTCTTAGTGTGGCCATCTTGGATATAGCATTAGAACGACCTCACGCTGATATTCTAACCTGATTTAAATATGCCTAATTACCTAGTTGTGTTTTCCTTGTGCTAAAAAAAGTTCAAAATTTGACAATTGCAACCCTTATTTGATAACATATGGCAAATAAAGATCCAATACTACACATTTCAGGTCACATAATGAATGGTTCCATTTTCGGTTGACAAATATTTGAATCTTGACAAATTTTTGGATTGTTTTTGTACTAGCTTCTTGATACTTATAACACGACTTGTAGTATTTGTAAACTTTTTTTTGATAGTTGTTAAATCATTCACGTTCCAAGCTTTACTTTGTAATAAAATATAGTAATTAGACTTCACCGAACAACAAGCATGTCAAGGGTTTACTTTGTGATTATTGCACCGAGCCCATAAAATATTGTATGTTAGCCAAATTATTGCAAACTTCTCTCAGTGCATTAGACATACAGCCTAACATCTGTCCATTTGGCGAGAAAGTCCTGTACACCTATAATGGAAAGTTTATGCATCAAGATCTATATAAATGTACTAGTCTCGTACCCACGGGTTGCAGCAGCGGATACCCGTGTAATTAAATTTTCTGGCGAGCGAATGTCTTTCGATTATACGTTTTCCATGATAACTACTTTATCGTTGGTGTTGCTAACAAATTCATTGTGCTATATATAGATATATCAGTAAGACTTTGTATTTGTAATTTTATTACGTGTAAAGTGTCTTTTTAATTCCTATTTCAAAGTGATCCACTTAGCTTTTCGATTACAAGGATATTGAACAAATGCTTAATGGAAAGAAATTAACAATAAATAAATAAAGACATGATAATTTGAAAAAACTTTTCATTAGTGACGAAAGCATCACATTGTAGGTCACTAGTTAGATCAAAATCAGCATACCTTTTGTTTCCAATGAGAAGCACTATTGACCATATTGTCATTCAAGAAGAAGTACTAATGACTCATTTAATAATCAAATCTGTATTTGTTTTGTAGTATACGTGACCAAATTTTGATGAAACATTTTTTAATCACCCTATGGTGTTTACACTAATAAGGAAATTTCATGTGCAAAGAATGAATGAAAGAACATATATATGAAGTCTGATAAGCAAAAGGTTCTATGAGGATACCATATGAATGTACATTAATTCATTGATCATACTTGGTACTTACTAAACCTAAATGACAATGCTTTTACTTATTTACACGAAATATGTAAACAATCTCATCTTCTATTAACATACGGTGACAACGTTAGATGTATGTCATGCATGACTTCAATGAAGGTCTCTTCTTTGCAAGGGAATGTTAGACCACCCATAGGATGAGCATAGCCAAACTCCTCTTCGGAGAGGTTCAACGAAGTCTGAAATGAACGATGTTTTAGATACGATAATGGAACTATATATCGCTTTCTTTTACTTTCTCCAACATATACTGAGAAGCAGCCTTTCGGTACATCTATGACTGCTGGTGATGAAAGATATGCCGGACTCCCCTTCTTAGCATAGATGATTTTTGAAATTCTATGCGTTCCCATTATCACAGCTTAAGTTAACCTTGAAAATTAGTAACTAACTGATGGCACAAAGGAGACACTTTTGAGTAAAGCAAAAGAAGTTGAATGTTCATGTAAAATAGGTATAGGTACAAATACAGGTCTAATTATTTACACAATCTGAAGGTGAACCTTTCAAGGGAATCGAAGGCGTCAACTCCTATAAATAATTAGTTTGGACACTTCAGAGTAGACATATAATTCTTTGACGAGCTCGTCTAAGAGATCTAGTATCGTAGAAGTTTTGGTACATCCCATTTATTCTCCTTGGTACGTATCAGTGTTATGCTGAAAGAAAGTACAATGAATATGCATGAGTATATTTGTTTTGTCATATATGTTGTCTTTGTCTATGGACATTCTTAGTTGTGTTTTCCTAGTGCAAAAAAAGTTCAAAAATTGACAATTTCAATACTTATTTGATAACATATTGCAAATAATGATCCAATACTACACATTTGAGGTCACATCATGGTTCCATTTTTGGCTGGGGTCGAGCTGAAATTTCCACTAAGTTGCTATGTAAAAAACTCATGCTGAAATTCCTGCTGAAGGATTCTGCTGAAGTTATGAATCTGCTGAAGTTATGATTCTGCTGAAGTTATGTTCCTCAGAAATTAATTTTCGGAAATTGAGGGACAAAATTTGACAACTTGGAAACCCTAAAACTGCTTTGGCAGTTATCCCGTATTATAGTTATATATACGGTTTATTTGGTCAGATTATAATACGGTTCATAAAAATCTCAGATAAACACAGACAGAAAATTCTCCTTCTCTGAATTGTATCCGATTGAATAATTTGGTAGAACCACCGAATTGATTCGATCTGAAAGTGTTCACACGCCTTTCAGAGATTAAGCATATCCTTGTGTTCGTTATTACTACTACATATCCCCTACACTTACTAAACCAAAATGACAATGCTTTTACTAATTTACACCAAATATGTAAACAATCTCATCTTCTATTAACATACGGTGACAACGTTAGATATATATCATGCATGACTTCAATGAAGGTCTCTTCTTTGCAAGGGAATGTTAGACCACCCATAGGATGAGCATAGCCAAACTCCTCTTCGGAGAGGTTCAACAAAGTCTGAAATGAACGATGTTTTAGACACGATAATGGAACTATATATCGCTTTCTTTTACTTTCTCCAACATATACTGAGAAGCACCCTTTTGGTACATCTATGACTGCTGGGGATGAAAGATATGCCGGACTCCCCTTCTTAGCATAGATGATTTTTGAAATTCTATGTATTCCCATTATCACAGCTTAAGTTAACCTCGAAAATTAGTAACAATAGATGGCACAAAGGAGACACTTTTGAGTAAAGCAGAAGAAGTTTGAGGTTCATGTAAAATCGGTATAGGTATAAATACAGGTCTAATTATTTACACAATCTGAAGGTGAAACTTTCAAGGGAATCGAAGGCGTCAAGTCCTATAAATAATTAGTTTGGACACTTCAGAGTAGACATTTAATTCTTTGACGAGCTCGTCTTAGAGATCTAGTATCTTAGAAGTTTTTGGTACATCCCATGTATTCTCCTTGGTACGTATCAGTGTTATGCTGAAAGGAAGTACAATGAATATGAGTATATTTGTTTTTTCATATATGTTGGCTTTGTCTACGGACATTCTTAGTCGTGTTTTCCTTGTGCAAAAAAAGTTCAAAAATTGACAATTTCAACCCTTATTTGATAACATATTACTACACATTTGAGGTCACATCATGGTTCCATTTTCGGTTTATAAATATTTGAATCTTGACAAATTTTGGATTGTTTTTGTACTAGCTTCTTCATACTTATAACACGACTTATAGTATTTGTAAACGTTTTTTGATAGTTGTTAAATCATTCACGTTCCAGAGCTTTACTTTTTAATTATAACAAATGGTAATTAGACTTCACCGAACAACAAGCATGTCAAGGGTCTACTTGTTGATTATTGCACAGGGCTCATAAAATACTGTATGTTAGCCAAATTATTGCAAACTACTCTCACTGCATTATACAGCCTAACATCTGTCCAATTTGGCGAGAAAGTCCTGGACACCTATAATGGAAACTTTATGCATCAAGATCTATATAAATGTACTAGTCGGGTATCCGCGGGTTGCAGAGGGTACCCGTGTAATTTAATTTTCTGGCGAGCGAATTTCTTTTGATTATACGTTTTCCATGATAACTACTTTATCGTTGGTGTTGCTAACAAAATCATTGTGCTACATATAGATATATCACGAAGACTTTGTGTTTGTAATGTTATTACGTGAAAAGTGACTTTTTAATTCCTATTTCATAATGATCCATTGAGCTTTTCGATTACAAGGATATTGAACAAATGCTTAATGGAAAGAAATTAACAATAAATAAATGTGGAATAAATAAATAAAGACATGATAATTTGAAGAAACTTTTCATTAGTGACGAAAGCATCACATTGTAGGTCACTAGTTAGATAAAAATCAGCACACCTTTTGTTTCCAATGAGAAGCACTATTGACCATGTTGTCATTCAAGAAGAAGTACTAATGACTCATTTAATAATCAAATCTGTATTTTTTTGGTAGTATATGTGACCAAATTTTGATGAAACATTTTTTTATCACCCCGATGGTGTTTACTCTGATAAGGATATTTCTTGTGCAAAGAATGAATGAAAGAACATATATATGAAGTCTGATAAAGCAAAAGGTTCTATGAGGATACCATATAAATGTACATTAATTCATTGATCATACTTGCTATTTACTAAACCTAAATGACAATGCTTTTACTTGTTTACACCAAATATGCAAAGAATCTCATCTTCTATTATCATACGGTGACAACGTTAGATGTATATCATGCATGACCTCAATGAAGGTCTCTTCTTTGCAAGGGAATGTTAGACCACCCATAGGATGAGCATAGCCAAACTCCTCTTCGGAAAGGTTCAACAGAGTCTGAAAAGAACGATGTCTTAGATACGATAATGGAACTATATATCGCTTTCTTTTACTTTCACCAACATATACTGGGAAGCATCCTTTTGGTACATCTATGACTGCTGGGGATGAAAGATATGCCAGACTCGAAAATTAGTAACTAACTGATGGCATAAAAGAGACACTTTTGAGTGAAGAGCAAGAAGTTGAGTGTTCATGTAAAATCGGTATAGGTATAAATACAGGTCTAGTTATTTACACAATCTGATGGTGAAACTTTCAAGGGAATCGAAGGCGTCAAGTCCTATAAATAATTAGTTTGGACACTTCAGAGTATACATATAATTCTTTGACGAGCTCGTCTAACACATCTAGTATCTTAGAAGTTTTGGTACATCCCATGTATTCTCCTTGGTACGTATCACTGTTATGTTGAAAGAAAGTACAACGAATAAGAATATATTTGTTTTGTCATATATGTTGTCTTTGTCTATGGACATTCTTAGTGTGGCCATCTTGGATATAACATTAGAACGACCTCACGCTGATATTCTAATCTGATTTACATATTATGCCTAATTATCTAGTTGTGTTTTCCTTGTGCAAAAAAGTTCAAAAATTGACAATTTCAACCCTTATTTGATAACATGTTGCAAAATAATAACCAATACTACCCATTTGAGGTATCATGGTGCCATTTTCGGTTGATGAATCTTTAATTCTTGACAAAATTTTGATTGTTTTTGTACTAGCTTCTTGATACTTATAACACATTGATGAGTATTTACACACTCATCAATCCCCCACACTAAACTATTGCTAGTCCCTAGCAATCTTTTGAGAAAAACTTAATGGATTTGAGTCTCTTTACCAAAAGCCATTACTTCTGGAGTAGCCAAATGTTTCAGTTCAAGTAAGAACCATGGTACACCGATAACCATGTGATTTTGAGCAAACCACCAGCTTTCAACGGATTTGATTTTGTCTTTACCAGAAGCCGTTTGCTCTGGACTAGCCAACTCTTAGATAAATTATCAATATTATCTTTGGTGAGCTGATTACCAATTATGGTTTTTCCACTGCCTTTACCACAAGCCATAAACTTGCGGGCTAGCCAACTCTTCACTTTTAAGGATATGGTGAGTTGAATACCATACAATTTTGGGCAAATTGCAAGCCGTCAACGGATTTGAGATATCTTTACCAAGAGCCGTTTGCTCCTGGATTAGCCAATCCTTTTGTTTTTTAGACAAGGCGGACTGATAACCACATGAGAAAGTGTAAAACACTTACTCCAAAAAAAAATTTTGGCCAAAAACGGGGGAATTGGTATAATTATATGATAAAATTCGTGAGAATTCCCCCCCACACTTAGAAATGAATATTGCCCTCAATATTCAAAGTACCGGCGGTTATGCCGAAACAAAGAACGTAAAAGGGAAATACTACGGCCATTATTTAGAAAGAAGATTTTTTTTTTTTTTTTTTTATTATTTTTTTATTTTTTTTTTTAGAGAAACTTATATATATATATATAACATGTGGGGCAACTCCCCCACACTAGTGTGGTACACACGGGTGAAAACCCATGTTCAGCTACTGTTTTTGATTACCGAGTCGCTAGCTTGACTCGGCCCCGAATTCATTGGTTCATGGGGAAGCAAAGTGGAAGAAACAATCTCCATCGGACTTTCATTCAAGATGTTTGGATAAACATTGAAGTACGTGAAAGTTCCACACCGATGAGATATACATAGAACCGGCTCAAAAATGATAAGTGAAAATGCCGGGGTCAAAGATAGTGTCTTCATTCCCGAAGGAGTGAAGATGAAGAGAAATCACAAGATATTTGAGGAAAGGAAGAAAGGTCTTGATGACAATCAAGATCCATTCTTCATCCTCAAATGTAGATGTATCAGGAGGAAGGGTGAGGGTAGTATCATCAATAAGCAAACTCGTATGATAGAGTACACCTTCCTCCGAGCCAATATCATCCTCAAGATCAAAATAGAAATGATCATGTTCCGGAGGAGATATGTCATGAGAGAGTTCACCGGAGAACTCTTTATGAAGAGAATCATTCACATGAAGTGATGTTGTGAACTCTTGTTCCATTTTGGGCTCATCACTATCCTCAGTCTGAGTATCAAAGAGTGGATTCTCAAAAATTGAAGTGAATTCAGAGTCGAATTCAAATAGAGGATTGGTGAAAGTAGCTTTGAATGTTTCGGGAACAAAGTGATCAACATTCTCAATTGGACTGTTAGGGTGAGAAGTGAGTGAACGATCATTATCAATGAGACTTTCAGTCTCTCCCAGATCGGCTTCGAAATCAAAGAGTGGATTGATGTGAGTGAGTTCACCGGAGAACTCCTCAAGAAGGGGATCAGCATCAGATTGTGGAAGTGATGCCTCAACAAACTCGATGTTTCCAAAGGAAGCACAATCGTCGCTAAAATCGGAGAAAGTTTCCAAATGATCATTTGAACACTCAAGAGGGGAAAGAGAATCACACATATGGTCAAAAGTTCCCTGTGACTCTCTCGGGATTGGGACAAGGTTCTCAACACTAGACTTTATGAATTCGTCCGATTCCTTTTCAGGAACAGTGTCAAGATGCTCGTCCCCCATGTTCAGAGAGTGAGTGGGAGCTTCGGGTGTGATAGCAGTTGTTTGAGAATGAATCTCAACTGCTGGGATATCAACTGATGAACTTGATGAATATTTATAGAATTGAAGGATATCAAGTGTATCCTCATCATCACTGTCATCAGGAATAAAACAGAATCAAGAGCTAGATTTGGCTGCTTTTTGTATTTTAATTAATTCCCTAATAGAGTTTTCACTGGCAATCTGGGAATCTAATTTAGCAGCCTGTTCTTCAGCTAACAATTCTTCCATGGATTTTTCATTTGGATTATCTTGGGAGGACATAGCCGACTCCTCCTTAAGTTCTTTTAATAACTCCAGAGTTTTCAGTAGAAGGTCTGTCGTAGTTTCATGAGGAGTCGCTTGAATCATTTGGTACTGTGGAGGTTGGTCTTGATACGAAGAGTCGTAATTGTTACAAGGAAATGGGTTCCCTGTTTGACAATCCGAGCTAGGGTGAGGACCTCCACAATACTCACAACAGTAAAACTGATGTGGTTGTGAGTGGTATGTGTTGTAGTCATAATCGTTATCAGGAACCTGCTCATAGACAAGCGTGTTTCCCGATTGACAATTAGAACTGGAGTGTGAACCACCACAGTACTCACAACAGTAAAACTGCTGAGTCTCACAGTGCGGTAGCTGATGGAATAAATCAGTTGTGTTATGGTAAGAATAGGGATCTTGGTTATAGACAGACCCGTTTCCTGACTCCACCATGCCACAACTGGGGCAATTACCACCATTATAAGGACCACCACACCATTGACAACCAAGAGGGTGAGGATAAGACATAGAAAGAATCAAAGGTTTTCAGAGGGATAGGGATGAAGAATCAAAGATGTGAGAGGGTAAGATGGATATTTTTGGTATTTTTGAAAAACATTTTGCAAAAAACGGGAAAAGGATTTGAATTATTATGACTAAGGAAAAAGTATACAAACTACAAGGGCTAAAATGCAAATTAAAGGAAATTAAAAAGATAAAATCTATTAAATAAACGCTATCACTATAATTAAAATGATGTTTTTCTATGATTTATAAAACAAAATAACTTAAATAAACTATTTTAACTAAAACTTAAACTTAAATTATCTAAAAACGTAACTTAAAATGAAAACGTACGTTATGTACAAAAATTACGCTGGAGCGCAAGATAAAACGTAAAGTTTGTGAAATAAAAGTCCTACGAATGTAAAAATAATTTTCTCACGTACTACATGACAAAAGAAAATTTTAGGAAAAAGCCGGGTATTTTTTTGAGTTTTATTTTATTTTCTACGAATT